>JTDE01003422.1:63647-73916 GCA_014338405.1 Paragonimus skrjabini miyazakii | reverse complement strand
TTCGCATCCAGCTGTAATCCTGACGTCTGACAATAGGGTATCATCTACAATCGTAAGTCTGCCACATTACACGTCAGCAATATATTTGATATGCTAAACATTGGCTTCAATGGAGTGCAGCATAAATTGTTCGAGAAATGTTCGAGGACAGTTCATCCTCTGAATCATTTGGTGGATTGCATAAGATACAGTGGGACGGGTGTGTTCCCGGGTACAAATGTGAAAGTTCCGAGCTCCGTGCCTGGCTTCGTAGGTCGGCTGATAGAGCGCTTGCCGCGTACAGGCATGGTGTTTCTCACTGAATGGCTTCCAATTAAAGACATGAATTTTCGCAGTTGCTTCACATCCAAAATCATAAACCTGCCACAGTGCTTATCATTGATACAATTTCTATGGTCAACAGCGGCGTTGGTGGATTCCAGCGTGAATTGTTCGAAAAATCTCTCCAGGCCAGTCGACGCTGTATATTATTTCGTGGGTTGCGTGGGATTCATTGGGCAAATGTGTCCAATTGTGAAATTTTCCAGGTGCACGCGTGGCGTCGTGTTTCAGCTGGTAGATTTCTCGCCGCGATCAGTCATGGTGTTTCTCTCGCTGATTGGTATCCATTTGAAAACATAAATTTCCAATGTTGCACCTCATCCAAAATTATTAACCTGCCACATTGCTTATTATTGATACAATTTCTATGCTCAACAGCGGCGTTGATGGATTCCAGCGTGAATTGTTCGAGGTATCCCGCCACGCCAGTCGACGTTGTGTATCGTTTGGTGGATTGCATAGAATGCATTGGGGCGTGTTGGTAACCATGTTCAAATGTGAATTGTCCGAGATCCTCGCGTGGCTTTGTGTTTCAGCGGTTAAATCGGTTGCCGCAGTCAGGCATGTTATTTCTGTCTCTGGTTTGCATCCAGCTGTAATCCTGACGTCTGACAATTGGGTGTCATCTACAATCATAAATCTGCCACACTACATGTAAGTGATATATTTCAAGTTGAACGTCACCCACAATTGATCGCAGCTGTCGCATTCCCATAGACTTTTCAGTCGGCCCCTTTCGAAAAGAAGCAGTAGACTCGAGTTTCGCTCTCATTAGAGCTCGTCAGTAGTGCATATGATCGCCACTGCCGGGACTTGAACCACGGACATGCTGTTCATGAGGCAACCGTGTTTACCACTGCGCCATTGACCTCACGTTAGGCAAGACCAAATTATCATATGTGATCGCTCAACCACTTTCGCTTGTGGGTAATGATCAGTTTGCCCGATCGTCTCGGAATGGAGACACAGTTACTGTCTGTTAACTCCAATCGATAACCCTGCGATTAGGACTTTCGAGACAGGCAGAGATCTCCGATCTCATTAACCAAATCCCAGACTACTCATTAGTAATTCAAAATGTCGTCTGGCAGGTTTAATGAGATCGGAGATCTCTGCCTGTCTCGGAAGTCCTAATTGCGGGGATATCGATTGGAATTAACAGACAGTAACTGTGTCTCCATTCTGAGACGATCGGGCAAACTGATCATTACCCACAAGCGAAAGTGGTTGAGCGATCACATATGATAATTTGGTCTTGCCTAACGTGAGGTCAATTGCGCAGTGGTAAACACGGTTGCCTCATGAACAGCATGTCCGTGGTTCAAGTCCCGGCAGTGGCGATCATATGCACTACTGACGAGCTCTAATGAGAGCGAAACTCGAGTCTACTGCTTCTTATCGAAAGGGGCCGACTGAAAAGTCAATGGGAATGCGACAGCTGCGATCAATTGTGGGTGATGTTCAACTTGAAATCAACAAAATCCCCGACTACTCATTAGTGATATATTTGAAATGCTCAACATTGGCTTCAATGGAGTGCAGCAAGTTCTGTTCGAGAAAAGTTGGAGAACGGTCCATCCCCTGAATCATTAGGTGGACGGCATATTATAATGTGGGACCTGTGTGTAACCGGGTCCAAACATGAAATTTCCGAGCTCAGTGCCTGGCTTCGTAAGTCAGCTGATAGAGCGCTTGCCGCGTTCTCTCTGATTTGCATCCATTTGAAGCCCTGATTTTTCACATTTCTTCCCGTCCAGAATCATAAATCTGCCACACTGCTTAGTATTGATACAATTTCTATGCTCAACAGCGGCGTTTGTGGAGTTCAGCGTGGATTGTTCGAGAAATCACGCCACGCCAGTCGACGCTGTCTATTCGTTGGTAGATTGCATAGGAAGCAACAGGACGTGTTGGCAACCGCGGTCAAATGTGAATTGTCCGAGATCATTGCGTGGCTGCGTGTTCCAGCTGGTAGACAGCTTGCTGCTTTCAGTCATGGTGTTTCTCTCGCTGATTGGCTACTATTTGAAGCCCTGAATATTCGCATTTGCTTCCCATCCAATATCATAAACCTGCCACACTGCTTAGCATTGATACAATTTCTATGATCATCAGCGGCGTTTGTGGATTCCAGCGTGAATTGTTCGAGAAATCCCTACAGGCCAGTCGACGCTGTATATTATTTCGTGGGTTGCATGGGATTCATTGGGACGGATTGGCAAACGAGTCCAATTGTGAAATTTTCGTGGTCCACGCGTGGCTTTGTGTTTCAGCTGGTAGACAGCTCGCCGCTTTCAGTCATGGTGTTTCTCTTGCTGATTGGCAGCCATTTGAAGCCCTGAATATTCGCATTTGCTTCCCATCCAATATCATAAACCTGCCACACTGCTTATTATCGATACAATTTCTATGCTCATCAGCGGCGTTGGTGGTTTCCAGCGTGACTTGTTCGAGAAATCCCGCCATGCCAGTCGAAGCTGTTTATTATTTGGTGGATTGTATAGGATATATTGCGACGTGTGTGCAACCGTGTACTTATGTGACATGTCTGAGATTTTCCCGTGGCTTCGTGTTTCAGATGATGGAGCGCTTGACGCGTTCAGGCATGGTGTTTCTCTCGCTGATTGGCAGCCATTTGAAGCCCTGAATATTCGCATTTGCTTCCCATCCAATATCATAAATCTGCCACACTGCTTAGCATTGATACAATTTCTATGCTCATCAGCGGCGTTGGTGGATTCCAGCGTGAATTGTTCGAGAAATCCCGCCCCGCCAGGCGACGCTCTTTATTCGTTGATAGATTGCATAGGAAGCAACAGGATGTTTTGGCAACCGCGGGCAAATGTGAATTGTCCGAGATCATTGCGTGGCTGCGTGTTCCAGCTGTTAAAACGCGTGAAGCCTTCAGGCATGGTGTTTCTCTCGCTGATTGGAATCCATATGAAGCCCTGATTTTTCACATTTCTTCTCGTCCAAAATCATAAATCTGCCACACTGCTTAGTATTGATACAATTTCTATGCTCAACAGCGGCGTTTGTGGAGTTCAGCGTGAATTGTTCGAGAAATCACGCCACGCCAGTCGACGCTGTCTATTCGTTGGTAGATTGCATAGGAAGCAACAGAACGTGTTGGCAACCGCGGTCAAATGTGAATTGTCCGAGATCATTGCGTGGCTGCGTGTTTCAGCTGGTAGAACGGTTGCCGCGTACAGGCATGGTGTTTCTGTCGCTGGTTCATATCCAGCTTTAATCCTGACGTCTGACAATAAGGTATCATCTACAATCATAAATCTGCTACACTACTTGTTAGTGATATACTTGATAATCTCAACATTTGCTTCGGTGGATTGCAGCGTGAACTGTTCGAGAAGTGTTGGAGGACAGTCCATTCTCTGAATCATTTGGTGGATTTCGTATGATACAGAGGGACGGGTGTGCAACCGGTTCCAAAAGTGACATTGCCGACCTTCGTGCCTGGCTTCGTGTTTCAGACGGTAAATCGCTTGCCGCGTTCGGGCATGGTGTTTCTCTCGCTGTTTGGCTTCCATTCGGAACCCCGATATTTCGCACTTGGTTAACATAAAAAATCTTAAACGTGCCACACTGATTATAATTGATGCAATTTCTATTCTCATAAACGGCATTGGAATATTCTAATGGGAACTGTTCAAGAAATCCCGCCACGCCAGTCGACGCTGTGTATCATTTGGTGGATTGCATATGATGTATTGTGGCGGGTTGGCAACCGTGTCCAAATGTGAAATTTTCGAGATCCTCGCCTGGCTTCGTGTTTCAGCTGGTAGAGCGCTTGCCGCGTTCAGGCATGGTGTTTCTGTCGCTGGTTCGCATCCAGCTGTAATCCTGACGTCTAACAATGCCGTAACATCTACAATCATAAATCTGCCACACTAATTGTTAGGGATATATTTGATATGCTAAACATTGGCGTTGGTGTTATGCGGCATGAACTGTTCTAGAAATGTTGCAGGACAGTCCATCCTCTGAATCATTTGGTGGATTGCATATGATACAGTGGGACGGGTGTGTAACCGGGTCCAAATGTGAAATTTCCGGGGTCCGTGCCTGGCTTCGTAGGTCAGCTGATAAAGCGCTTGACGCGTTCAGGCATAGTGTTGCTCACGCTTATTGGCATCCATTTGCAGCCCTAAATTGTCACAGTTGGTTCACATCCAAAATCATGAACCTGCCACACTGCTAATTATTGACGCAATTTCTATGCTTAACAGCGGCGTTGGTGGATTCCAGCGTGAATTGTTCGAGAAATCCCGCCACGCCAGTCGACGCTGTGTATCGTTTGGTGGATTGCATAGAATGCATAGGGACGGGTTGGTACCCGGGTACAGAAGTGAAATTCCTCAGATCCTCGCGTGTCTCCGTTTTTCAATCAGTAGAGCGCTGGCCGCGTACAGGCATGGTGTTTCTGTCGCTGGTTCGCATCCAGCTGTAATCCTGACGTATAACAATAGGGTAACATCTACAATCATAAATGTGCCACACTACTTGTTAGTGATAAATTTTTATCAGCTGAACATTGGGGTCGGTGGATTGCAGCATGAACTGTTCAAGGAATTTTGGAGAACAGTCCATCCTCTGAATCATTTGGTGGATTGCATTTGATACAGTGGGACGGGTGCGTAACCAGGTTCAAATATGAAATTTCCGAGATCCTCGCGTAGCTTCGTGTTTCAGCTGATAGAGCGCTTGCCGCGTTAAGGCATGGTGATTCTCTCGCTGATTGGCATCAATTAGAATTCCTGAATTTTCACAGTTGGTTCTCATCCAAAATCATATAACTGCCATAATTCTTATTATTGATACAATTTCTATGCTCAACAGCGGCTTTGATGGATTACAGCGTGAATTGTGCGAGAAATCCCGCCACGCCAGTCGATGCTGTGTATCGTTTGGTGGATTGCATAGAATGCATATGGACAGGTTGGTACCCGGGTACAGATGTGAAATTTCTCAGATCCTCGCGTGTCTCCGTGTTTCAATCAGTAGAGCGCTTGCCGCGTTTAGGCATGGTGATTCTCTCGCTGATTGGCATCAATTAGAATTCCTGAATTTTCACAGTTGGTACTCATCCAAAATCGTATAACTGCCACACTGCTAATTATTGATGCAATTTCTATGCTTAACAGCGGCGTTGGTGGATTCCAGCGTGAATTGTTCGAGAAATCCCGCCACGCCAGTCGACGTTGTGTATCGTTTGGTGGATTGCATAGAATGCATTGGGGCGTTTTGGTAAACGGGTCCAAGTGTGAAATTTCCGAGATCCACTGGTGGCTTCGTGTTTCAGCTGATAGAGCGCTTGCCGCGTTCAGGCATGGTATTTCTCTCGCTGTTAGGCTTCCATTTGAAGCCCTTATATTTCGCAGTTGGTTCCCTCACAAAATCATATTCCTGCCCCACTTCTTTTTACTGATACAATTTCTATGCTCAACAGCGGCGTTCGTGGATTCCAACGTGAATTTTTCGAGAAATCCCGCCACGCCATTCGGCGTCATCTATTATTTGGTGGATTGCAGAGGATGCACTGGGACGGTTTGGCAACCGTGTCCCAATTTGGACTATCCGAGTTCCTCGCGTTTACGTATGATGTTTCTTCCGATATTTCAGATGTATTAATTTCCCTGACTTTTCACATTTGGTTGTCATCTGAAATCATAAATTTGCTACATTACATATTGGATATATAATTTCCGTGGTCCGCATTAGGTTTGGTAGATTTCAACGTGAACTGTGCCAGAAAAGCTGCATGGCAGTCGATACTCCGCACTTTTTGGTGAAATCCATGTGATACAATGAGACCGGTTGGCAATCGGGTCCAAATATGACATATCCGACCTACCGACCAACCTTTGTACATCAGATGCTTGAGTCCTTGCCGCGTTAAATCACGTTATTTCTGTCGCTGGTTGGCATCCATTCGATCCTTATATTTTCACAATTGAATCTGTAACAAAATCATGAATCTCCCACACTGCTTATTGGTAATTAAGTTTATATGCTCAACAGTGGCGTTGGTGGATTGCAGTATGAGTTGTTCGGGAAATGCTGCCAGGGCATTCTATTGTCTGCAAAATTTGGCGGGTTCCATATGATAGAGGGTGATGTGTTTATACGCGGGTACAAACGTGAAATTTCCGAGCTCCCGGCCAGGCGTTGTACAACATGCCTCAACGCGGCAAGGAATCTGGCATCTGATGTACAAAGCCTGATCGGGAGCTCGAAAATTCCAAATTTGGTCCCGGTTACCGACGCGTTCCACTGTATAATATGGATTCCAATAAATTATCCAGAGCATCGACTGCCCGGCAGCACTTCCCGAACGGTTCACGCTGCAATCTAACAAAGCCAATGCCGACCATGGAAATTGTATATCTTATAAGATGTGTGGCAGATTTATGATTATAGGTGATACCCAATCGTGGAAGGTCAGAGCTCCGTGCCTCAACGCGGCAAGGACTCTAGCATCTGAACTACAAAGCCTGGCAGGGAGCTCGGAAATTTTATATTTGTACCCGGTTACCCACACATCTCACTGTATCATATGGAATCCAGCAAATGATCCAGAGCATCTCGTTCCCCAGCAGCATTTCTCGAACGTTTCAAGCTGCAATCTACCAAAGCGAATGCTGACCATTGAAATTGTATATCTTATAAGCAATATGGTAGATTTATGATAGTAGATGATACTAAATTGTGAAAAGCCAGAGCTTCGGCTAGATGCGAACCGGCGACGGAAACACCGTGCCTCAACCCGGCAAGGACTCTGTCATCTGAACTACAAAGCCAGGACGGGAGCTCGGAAATTTCGCTTTTGGACTTGCATATACACCCATCACCCTCTATCATATGGAATCCACCAAATGATGCAGAGCATCGAATGCCCTTGCAGCAGAATCCCTGACTTTTCAAAATTGGGTATCATCTAAAAGCATAAATCTGCCACAAAATTTTTCAGATACACAATTGCCATGTTCCGTATTGGCTTTGGTGGATTGCAGCCTGAACCGTTCGAGAAATGCTGCCGGGGAAGACGATGATCTGTATCACTTTGTTGATTCCATATAATACAGTGGGACGTGTGGGTAACCGGGTTCAAATATGAAATTTCCGAGCTCCGGGCGTGGCTTCGTAGGTCAGCTGGTAGAGCGCTTGCTGCGTCGGTGCATGTTGTTTCTTTAGCTTGCTCGCTTCTAGACGAATCTCTGGATTTTCACAATTGTGTCTCATCCAAAATCATAAATCTGCCACACGGCTTATTAGATGTACAATTTCGATGGTCCGCATTGGCTTTGGTGTATTTCAGCGTGAACTGTTTGAGAAATGCTGCCGAGGCAGTCGATGCTCCGGACCATTTGTTGGATTTCATATGATAAATTTCAAAGGGTTTATAACCAGGTCCAAGTATGAAATTTTCGAGCTCCGCGCTTTGATTTCAAGTTTTGCTGGTACGGCGATTGCCGCGTTCAGGCATGGTGTCTCGGCCGCTGGTTGCCTTCCATTGGAATCCCTGAATTTTCGAAATTGAAACCGGTCTAAGTTCATCAATCTACCACATTACTTATTGGTAATTAAATTTATATGCTAAACAGTAGCGTTGGTGGATTTCAGCGTGAACCGTTCGAGAAATGCTGCCGTGACAGTCGATGCTCTGGACCATTTTGGGGATTCCGTATGATATATTCTGACGGGCGAGTGACCGGGTCCAAATGTGAAATTTCCGAGCTCCCGGCTTGGCTTCGTAGGTCAGCTGGTAGAGCGCTTGCTGCGTCGGTGCACGGTATTTCTCTAGCTGGCTCGCTTCTAGGAGAATCTCTGGATTTTCACAATTGTGTCTCATCCAAAATCATAAATCTGCCACACTGCTTATCAGATATATCACTTACATGGTCACCATTGACTTTGGTAGATTGTAGCGTGAACTGCTCGAGAAATGCTGCCGGGGCAGTCGATGCTCTGGATCATTTGTTGGATTCTATATGATACGTTGGGACGGTTGGGTAACTGGGTCGAAATGTGAAATTTCCGTGTCATGAGGTGGCATTGCAGGCAGTTGGTAAACCGTCTGCTGCGTCCAGGCATCGTGTTTCTGTCGTTGGTTCGCATCCAGCCAAAGATCTTACTCTTCACAATTGGATCCCATCTCCAATCATATATCTGCCACACTACTGAATATCGATGAAATTTCTATGCCCATAAGTGGCGTTGGTGGATTTCAGCGTGAACCGTTCGAAAAATTCTGACGAAGCAGTCGATGCTCTGAATCATTTGATGGATTCCATATCATACGATGGGACGGTTGGGTAACCGGGTCCGAATGTGAAATTTCCGAGCTCCCGGTGTGGCTTTTTAGCCCATCTAGTAGAACGACTGCCGCGTTGCGGTAGGGTTCTTCTGTCGCTGGTTCGCATTCATCCGCAATCCTGATGTATAACCATTGGGTCTCATTGCATATCATAAATCTGCCACACTACTTAGTGGTAATTCAATTTCCATGGTCAACAGTGGCGTTGGCGGTTTGCAGCGTGAACCGTTCGCGAAATCATGCCAAGCCAGCCGATGCTTTGAATCATTTGGTGGATTGTATATGATGCATTGGGACGGGCAGGTAACCGGGTCCAAGTGTGAAATTTCCCAGCTCCCGGCGTAGCTTTATTCGTCAGATGCTGGAGATTTTGCTGTGTTCAAGCGCAGTTTTTCTGTCGCTGTTTGGCATCCATTTGAATACCAGACTTTTCACAATGAGGTATCATGTCAAGTCATAAATCTGCTACAGTACTTATTAGATCTACAATTTCCATGGTCCGCATTGGCTTTGGTAGTTTGCGGCGTGAACCGTTCGAGAAATGCTGCCGGGGCAGTCGACGCTCTGGATCATTTGTTGGATTTCATATCATAAATTTGGACGGGTGTTCTACCATGTCCAAATATGAAGTTTGCGATCTCCCCGCCTTGATTTTCAGGTCTGCTGGTAGAGCGATTGCCGCGTTCCGGCATGGTGTCTGGGTAGCTGGTTGCCTTTCATTGGAATCTCTGAATTTTCATAATTGAAACCGGTCTAAGTTCATCAATCTACCACATTACTTATTGGTAATTATCTTTATATGTTGAGCAGTGGCGTTGGTGGATTTCAGCGTGAACTGTTCGAGAAATGCTGCCGGGGCAGTCGATGCTCTGCATCGTTTGGTGGATTCCGTATGATGCAGCGGGACGAGTGGGCCACTGGCTCCAAATGTGTAATTTCCGTGCTCTCCGCCAGGCTTTATACGTCATATGCTAGAGCCTTTGCCGCGTTGAGGCATGGTGTTTCTGTCGCAGTTTCGCATTTTGCCGAAGCTTTTACTATTCTCAATTGGGTATCATCTAAAATCATAAGTCTGCCACACTACTCATTAAACATACATAATCTATGCTCAACAGTGGCGTTGATGGATTGCGGCGTAAACTGTTCAAGAAATGCTGCCGGGTCAGTCGATGCTCTGGATCATTTGTTAGATTCCATATGGTAAATTTGGACGGGTGGGCAACCGGATCCAAATGTGAAATTTCCTATCTCCCAGCCAGGCTTTGCACGTCAGATGCTAGAGTCCTTGCTGCGTTGAAGCACGGTGTTTCTGTCGCCGGTTCGCATCCAGCTGAAGCCCTGACTTTTCACAGTAGGGTCTCCTCTAAAATCATAGATCTGCCACACAATGGATTATTGATACAATGTCTATGCTCATAAGTGGCTTTGGTGGATTCCAGCGTGACCTGCTCGAGAAATGCTGCCGGGTCTTTTGAGGCACTGATTTGGTTTTTGATTCCATATTATACAGTGGGACGGGTATGTAAGCGGGTCCAAATCTGAAATTTCCGTGCTCCCGGCATGGCTTTGTTTGTCAGCTAGTAGAGCACTTGCCACGTTGAGGCATCGTGTTT
>JTDE01003422.1:25974-50924 GCA_014338405.1 Paragonimus skrjabini miyazakii | reverse complement strand
TAGGACGGGGAAAGTCGCGGATTGCTCCTATCTTATCGATCAACGGTCGAATTCCGTGTTGATTAAAGTGGTGTCCTAGAAACTCTGTTGCAGACTGGCCAAAAACGCATTTGTCCGCATTAATCGTTATCCCAAAAGTTGCTAATCTGTCAAAGAGCTGTCGCAGATGAATCTGGTCTTCTTCAGACGCGCTTGCAACTAGTAAGTCGTGTATGTAGGGATGAAAAAAATCTAAACCTCGTGTGACGTCGTCGATGAAACGTTGAAACGTTTGTGCGGCGTTCCGTAAGCCAAACGACATGCGTAGAAATTCGAATAGGACGAATGGTGTGATGACGGCTGTCTTTGCGACATCGTCTTCCGCGACCGGGATCAGGTGGTAGGCTCGTACCAGATCGATTTTCGAGAACACACGGGTACCATGAAGGCTAGCCGTAATGTGCTCTATATGCGGGATTGGATACCTGCCAGGTACCGTGGCGTTGTTGAGCGAACGATAATCTCCACAAGGGCGCCAATCGCCCGACGCTTTAGGGACCATGTGGAGTGGTGAGGCCCAGGGGCTACTGAACGGACGGATGATTCCGAGCCCGAGCATGTGCTCAAACTCAGCGCGAGCTTGTTTTAGCTTATCCGGTGTCAACCTGCGAGCTTTGGCAAACACCGGCGGACCTGCCGTGACTATGTGGTGCCTCGTGGAACCTGTGACAGCAGGTAGAGATGAAGCCTGTCAGAAAACAGTCGGAAACTTGTCGGCTAAGAAATTAAAAGAAGTTAACTTCGTGGGGCTCTGATACACGGGACTGACTGATACCTTATCGGTGAAAACCTCGGTAACGGTAAGCTTTGTCGTTCGGTCGACTAGACGGCGTCGTCTGGCGTCAACCAAAAATCGAAGTGCTGAAGAAGTTCGATGCTGATTATCGCCATTCGGACGCCGGCGATCGTGAAGATCCAGCGGAAAGGCCTTCGGAGTCTTAGGTTGAGTGTGCGAGAGCGCCCGCCGAACACTTTAATAGTGCTTCCGTTGGCCGCTTGAAGGTTAGGTGTGATCGATCTGTACAAGTCGTGGGCTTCTGGTGGGGTCACGCTGACCTCTGCACCTGTGTCGATAAGATAGCGAATTTTTGACTCGTGATCCTTTAGAAAGAACAGACGACCAGGCGGACGGGCTACGTCGGTAGCCATGAGGATTTGGCTACCCTGTTTGCTGACTGGACCAAAAGTGCAAGGCTGTCGGCATCGTCGGGCGTTCTTGCCAAATTGCTGTTGATACCAGCAGTGATCGGGATTAGCGTTCGGTGGAGGTTGGTGAGGTTCACGCGACCCCAAGTGGCTATGGTGTCGTCGAGTGGATGTAATCGAGCGTGACCTCGAACGCTGCGTCGTTAAAGCCTGAAGTTGCTGGGTAAGGTTAACTAATTGAACAGTCAAAGTGGCAATTGCGCCCTGACTACTCGAAGCGAGTTGGGAAACAGTGGTGCCGTATGTTTTCTCGATCCGGTCGGCTGTGTCGGCTAAAATTGACATGGTTGCAGACGGGTTTGCGCTAAGAATGCTTTGCATATCCTTGGGCAAACGTTGGAGCCACACCACTTTAAGAAAAGCCTCTTCTACCTGTGCCCTGCCTGCTAACCATTGCATGTAACAAAGGAGCTGCGATGGTTTACGGTCGCCGAGCTCAGTCGCACTCAGAAGCTTAGAAATACGTTGGCGGTCTGACAAACCAACGCGCTTAATTACGGCTAATTCGAATTGCTCGTAAGGTTTCGTGGAGTCCGGTAACTCCAAAATATCGTCCACCCCGTCAATGACGTGAGGTGGCAGTGCCGCAACTATGTGGTGGGAACGGGTTAGCTCTGAACTAATTTGTCGTAGCGTGAAAGTGGCTTCTAACTGGGCGAACAACGATTTAGGATTATTCTCCCGAAATGGTGCGAATGTCAAGGCTAGTTCACTGATCGCAGCGTTTGGCAAAACGTAAGGTTGAGCATCCATTATAGCGGAATGGCTAGTGAATCGAGTCAAAAACGAGTATGAAATAAGCAAAAAAAGTAACTCACATTTATGCAAAAGATATACCTGTGAGGAAAAAAATTTATTCCAACAAGCTTACAAATTTATAGTAAACCGAAACAGAAAAGCTGAAGAAAATCGATTAGTATACGGGCTCACCAATTCAGTGTGAACCGAAAGAACAGTTCTGGAAAAAAACTGATTATAATTCGGACTCATCAATTTAGTGCGCGGCGCACTAACTGGTTTTCCCAAGGTGCGAATTAGCCAGACCCGAAATAGAAAAGGCCGTTGAGAGAAGAGACCGAATATTTATTATTCGAATTATACAAAGGGTCCCTTATAGCGCTAGAAAATGACACCGAACTGGCCGACCTTTGGATCCACGCTTCATTGTGAAACAGACGAATGAAAATCGGGGCAACGTATTCTACGAATGTCTTTAATTTGGATGCTGAGAAGTAGTTTGGCCGCTAGAAGAGGAGAGGCCGTACTGAACTAAATGTTTCAGTAACTGATTTTATTTTAGAATATAATTTCATTAATAGGAGCAATGGACAATAAGGTTTTTCAGACCAGCTTAGAAATCAGTTGTAGCAGAGAGCGGTAATTAACTGACGCTGAATGCGAGAGCCATTTTTGGTTAAACCAGGGTCAGAAAAGATGGCTAATTTGTGTATAATTGTTGTTGCTCTCAAAGCAATGGTTTCCACAATGTTATGCCCAAATCTGCGACCTCGTAGTCAAACCGCTTCTCGCCAATTCCATCCACGAATGTCAGAAAATATCGAGAGCCGAATTTGTTGTCTTTCTGAAGGTTTGATTGCCCTGAAGCACGAAAAGCACGTATCGAAGTTATTGATGAGATAACTCAGGTCTATGTTTGGACAAGATTAATCAGTCGCACCAACCCCGACTGTTGAATGAGATTATCAGCTAATGCTGAGGGATATGCGCCGCAGCACATGAATCGTGCGGCTATTACGGTAACCTGCTTGACTCTCTCGTCTTGATGCGGAAATTTATTAATGAGGTTAATCAAGCCTCCGTTGACATCATACGGTTCAGGTTGATCGCAGTCACCGAAGGGGTAACCATCTCAACAGTGTCAGAAGCCTTTAGTTGGGTACAGAAGGATATAATCATCTATAGCCTGGCAGAAGCCAAGTATTCCGTGTAGAGTTCAAAGTGTTGTTTAGGATTGAATGGGTGAGCTTACGTGCCACCAGGATAAGGCTAAAAGTGGGGAACCAATTTGTAGTGTCAATCGCTCACAAAATCGGCCTGAGTAAGCTGAAATCACTACCGGAGAAACTGATGGCAGTTGAAACTACTTTTATGCCAACACCAAAAAGAACTCTGAGGAAGTTTATTGTTCGCCTTGCGTTCTGTGGCCACCACATCGGAGCTCCAGTGATCCCGCAGACAACAAATTAAAGAAGTCACAGATTCACCGGTCACAAATAGTCCCGAAACTCCTATCAAACTCCCAGTGCCAATGCAGAATTAACAATTGTAATTGAAATTGCCGGCGGCTAAAGGGAGGTTTCCAATTGCAACAAATGAGAGTAACGTAGAAATCGGCCCCCTGCCTGATCGGGAATGCGGTACCAATGGATTTGCCAGCCGGAAGCTGATTCCCAAGAAAGGCTGTTTTCGACAACGATAAGGGCGTATTTGTCAATTGTTTGCATCCCGCAAAACAGGGGCCATACCTATTTGGCACACAAATCCAAGTGGATGCCTATTACAAATGCTAGAGGTGGATTAACGCAACAAACAACCCCATGGAAATACTGGCCCGTTTTACGTATGAGTGCAGAAGTAGGATATCACCTTCTGACATGCACATGCTGAATAAAACTATTTTCCAAGTTTGCGTTTATAAGAACCATCTGTAGATAAGATACCCAAGGAAGCAGTCAGGTTCGATAGTATCGAGCTAGAAAACAACCTATGGATGTAACAGGCAGTATGAATGCCTGAAATTGCAGTGTGAGCGGTGATTGTTCAAACTTCATTCGAGATTACAATCATAAACCAGCGAAAGATGTTCGGACTTGAAACTTTTGGAGTGCATTAATCGAAGTTGCCGGTAAATGGTACCTGAATCTGAGTGCCCTGAACGTGGGAGCGAATGAGCACTACGACAGTACCGGCGCAGTTGAGAGCAGCACTCGTGTAGGGAGTCATTGACTGTCCATGCGCGATGTAACTAATCGTAGTAATTAATGAAGAAAAGGGTCTGCTAACTTGGCATGAAAACAGGGTCAATAAATGTGTACTGGCATGCCAGCAGAGTTAAAAACCAATATCCAACGCAGCCATTTCCAGGCAGTGAATTTGGTATATTATGAACGTGATGGACCCGCTTCTAATCACAACGTACAAGGACCGTTATATCGTGGACGTGACTGAAGATTTTTTAGCACCCTTAGTCATAAGTCATTGGTAGCAAGAAGCAATGGAAGAACACTTCAGTGGAGCTTATTTGTGGACGCTTGCCACATACGCTGGCTAATCAGAACTTACATAATCACGTTCCATTGTAGTTTTGTGGGTCGTTAAGCAGCATGATGTAATGAATTATCAGAAAAGGAATGAGCCTCAAAATACATTCAACTAACGAGTCAAATCTCCGGTGGAGGAAGCTGTCATCACTGTCATATGTTGGTGAGTATTCTTGTTTTTTATATCGGTGAAATTCATAGCTCACAGAATGGGACCACCGTATTAACACCCTGTGCCATTTGATTTTTCTGTTTACATCAACAGCTCTTTTTCCGTTAATCTCAGTTAGGAGTGGCTGTCGGAATTATGCATCATCCTCAAATATCTCATAACATTTTATCTGCTGAGGAATATATTTAATTACTGATTCGCGATTGAGTATTTTCGAGCTATAATGCTACCTTGGAGATGTGGGTGGGCTTGTGTCTTGTTTTGATCCGGCGGACTATGCTGACTAGGATTCTGATCTTCCCTGGTGTAACTTCGTCAGATAGACCAAAGGGGAGCAGTCAGACAAAAAGCAGTTTCACTTATAAGATTTTATGTCACACTACTGATCGCGTAGGAAATCATGTGTGGCAAGGCAGGATTCTACGGACACACAACAGGATAACTTTTATAGTAGCAGCTCTGCTGTCTTCCGCATGACGAAGACGGGGATGAGGAAAGTCACCCTGAAACAAAGAACGCTTCGATCGCCCGACAGTTGACCGTGACCGCCGGCGTATTATCTAATAAGGTCGAGAAAATATCTGGCATTTTCTAGTAGCCCGATGCAGCTTTGAGTGCGTCCGCCGCGCGCAGCATTGTTCAGAAACAGACATCAATCTCATATTCACTGCGCCATTGAAATAAACAAGCCCCTCACAGCCAACTGATTCAGACTCTTGAATTCCGGGTAAGATCCGCAAGAGAACCCTGTATCCTGTTGAACCGCAGGTTAGCCTTTTGAGTTAGGTATTCGGGGTGGGGTTCATCAAGTCGGTCCTCTTCCGTGGCGTAAATGACCGGGAGTTATGCGGAGTGGCCGTCCCTCCGACAGTGACATTATTCATCCAACACGGCTCACTCCCACTATTTCACTCCCCATGTATTCTGCCTTCCGTATACTTTCGGGTAGTAGTTCTTACCTGAGGTCGGGACAATTGGTAAACGTTGGCGCCTTCAATGTCCTCACACCCCAACTAGTCGGCCAGCGGGCTGCTCTGGCTAGGACTCTCTCATGTCTGGAACCTGATGTCTATTACGTGTCGGAGAGTCGCGTCTACGATCCTGGCAAAGTTATTTATCCGAGCTCACCTCTGAGTAACCGTCGATCAAAGTGCCTCAATCTGCAGGTTTCTGGTGAGAGCGGAGCTGAATCTCGTGGTCAAGTTGGAGGGGAAATTGCACTGAGTTCCAGAGCAGAGCAATATTTGCTCCATTGAGTCTCAGTAAACAGTCACTTGTGCGCTATCAGACTCGGCTAAAGCCTGTGCATGCAGTTAGGAAAGACGTCGCGTATTAACTGTACTGGCGTACGCACCGACGGAAAGTTGTTCGGACGATACAGAGAAGGCGTTCTACGACGTTTCCGTTGAACAATTGAGGCAAGCTTAACACAAACGTAATCATACTAGCGGTGCCTTGAATGCTCAGCTTGGTCGTCTTCCTCTGGGTGAGAAACGGCTGGGATGTATGATTGGTGTCTAAGCGGAACACACAGATAATAGCGAAAGACTAGTACAGCTGCGCATATTCCACGGTCTTTATATTTCGAGCACCGCTTTCCAACACGGGAAGAGTCACTGTGTTACTTGGAGACCTCCGTGTGCTTCTCAGCCGTAGACGCAGGTGGTTAATTTTGCAGTATTTACGGGTAACGCCACACAGTTAAAAACTGTCGTGTCTTTTGGAACAACCGCCTGAACTATGTTAAGCCTGATCGTTTTGATTTGCCACTTGAACAAAAGACATGAATGTAATTACAAGGTAGTTAACTGGCATTCGAACAATGAGAATAAACATAGCATTTAGCAGAAGGCGTTAGCAAAGCAACTGCTCAGTTCGACTAGGTTTAATTATCCCAGCAAACAAAGAATCACTGGGAACAAATCGCCGAAGCTATAAAAGCGTGCTGTGAAGAGGAATTTCCCGAAGGACCTGTTCACTTGCAACAGAACTGGACTTCCGTCACATCGACAGACATCATGAACGAGCGTCGCTCGATCCCACCTGGTTTTGCATATGATGACGACTCGAACGTAAGCTGACTGAAAACACACGGGAAGACCGTGAGCATTACTTGAAGGAACAGTCAAAGGAGATGGACAGAACCTTTCAAACTGAGAATAGCAGAAGGCATTTTGCCCTGACCAGTGGTTGTAGGAATCAGTGAAGGTGAGCCCAAATGTAAAAACGTGGTTGACTTATCACCAGTCAATCGCGCTGACTTGACAGGTAAGCTGAACGTTTTGAAAAACAGTTCAGCTTAACTTAACTTTCTGGATGGTGGGACGTGATTGTTCAGGTATTGTCTTCCAGACTCCCGTCCATCGGAAGCAGAAAAGGTATTGGAGCTCACGTTTTCGAAGCGTAATGAGGCTGCTGATCCAGACCTTTCCTCTAATTCTCTTTATAAGGGTGGTGGCGAGAAGTTTACAACAAAACTGACAAAACTCTTCCAAAAGATTTGGGTGTCTGAAGATGTAGGTCGTGATTGATGCCTATCAAAAGTAATTCCCGTTCTCAGAAAGCGGACTCGAATTTATGTCAACACCGCAGAAGCATCAGTTTGGTGTCTGACGCATCCAAATTACTCGGTGACCTCATTTTTTTACCGGCTCATTGAGCCTATAGAAGGTCAGGTACGTTCGGAACAGTCAAAATCGCTTTCTGGTCAGGAGTGACTTGATCATATTTTTACCTTGTAAAGAATATTGGAACATCCACATTCTTGTTGGCAGCCAACGGGCATCGTCATTTTGGACCTGAAGGTTGCGTTCAATTCATTTGCCCGTGAAGTTTCTTTGAGCTGTCTTTTTCGCAAGCGAGTACCAGGTAAATATGTGTATCTAGTGAAATCACCTTATGCTCTCTCTGCAGGCAGTTTGAGATTTTATGGACAACTGTTCCGGGCGTTCATCATTCTTAGTGGTGTTTGTCGGGGTGTCCAATTTCTCCCATCTTGGTAAGTTTTGTTATGAACAATTTTTGCGGTGTACGCTTCAAGAATCCAGCGAGCTTGGCGTTGGGCTTCTCCCCGTCACTAGATTGACCGATCTGTAGTAAACGGACGGCATTATCTTACCCAGCCTTTTAGTCGAAAGCAGGTAAACCATGCTGCACAAGATGAGTGAGCGGTTTGGTTTTTATGTTTCGCACTACGCATGTCCAAATTGCAAAGTGTTACTTTAAGACCGCTTTCTCCATTGCTTCCCCCACTGCTTGTGATACACTGGAGACTGCGGAACTTTTCACTTAGTTGGGTAGCACTATCTCGTTAGCCCATAATATTGCTGATGAGATATCATCGAGAACAGCAAGGATACGAGTTGCATTCGCCAAACTGCGCCATCTATGTCGTCGAAAAGACATCTGGTTGTTGATGGAAGAAGGAGTATATAAGGCCTTAGGAAAAACGTCTGTTCCCAAGAAAGATGTTAACAATCTTGCTGTGTTTGGCCATCGTTGTCTCCGCCAAACAGCCCATATTGAATGGACTGATCGCGTGAGTAATGTGGCCGTTCGCCGGTGCGTATTCAGAAACGGTCGGAATGCGCGGTCAATTTGCCAGCTAATCATGGTGCACAGTTTGCGATGGTTGGCTCACCTTCTCTGCATGCCAGTACAGGGCATTACATTCTTGGGTCACCCAAAGTTGAGTGAAATCAAATGATGGCCAAAAACGATGTGATCAAGAAATATCGAGATCTTGACGGCTACATTAGAGCAAAGTGGATTGGCGTCACCTGTATGAATGGGGTCCTCGTGATCACTCAAACCGCTAATCAGATACGCCATATGAGATGGCAGAGAGTCCCAGTCAATGGCGTACCTGTACCCATAACATATCCAGTTCTTCCGCTTAGTCTATTTTCAATCACTTTCAAAGTCCTCGGTAACGTTTTCTGCTTCGATTTTGCACGTAACTATTGCGATAAGCGGCGGCCCGAACCACAGCATCGTTTGGTCAGGCTCATGGCTGCTATGGTAATGATAATGATTCTCGAGATCTCGGAGAATGTTTCCGCCTAACCTCAGGCAACCGTGATTCGCACTGGTGATTACATCGCTGGTTACAACGTAAACAAACAAAGTCACACTTCAGATTATCCGATCTACGACTGCGGTGGATGTGTTAAATGAAAACTGTTGATGTATGACACAGTAGGCTATTGCAGTTGAATCACAGGTCAGAATGTAAAAAACCCTTACTTTCTAGCACCCTAATATGTTGACACTTTCGTCACCTAATCGTAAATTCTAGGAAATTCTGTTTGTTTCATCTCCATTTGCCCTCTACATTATTTAGTAGACCAGTCTCTTGACCAATATGCTAGCGCATTGAGGAAAATCTGTGACTACTAGAAAGATTAGATGTGGAGATCGGTGACCCTCAAAACTAGTGTGCACTGCATGTCGACCCGTTTGATGCGTTCATACGGCAGATATTTCTGCATCAGCCATGGCTGGAAAGCCTCCACAAATGTCGTTTTTTCTACCAGTACCGTTCTAAGACGATCGGAAAAATAGCGGATCACACGAAACAATATTGATGCAACTTGCTGAGATTTAAAATAGCTGTGAAGTAATCTGTGGATGTTCTTGATACCAAGTGTAAACTGATGTAGTCGAACAAAGATACTGTCTTCCTCAGATGTGTTCCAGTTGGTTGGTCTGCCGATATCTTTCCAGCAACAAACAGGGCTCACGAGGTGGCATTCCGTTAGGTGGGACCGTACGCATACAGTTGGCTTGTACAGTACATGACTGATAGTTTCGTCACTTGCATCTGGCAAATGTCGCTGAAGCCGACGATTAGGTTGAGGGAATGGCTACGTGCAAATGAGCAGCAAGTTACACATAACAGCAAAGTGCTGTTAACGCTTGGGCAAAATCGACCATGTAATACTTGCCGCTTCACTTAAGTTAATTTTTTAATGATTTTTGAAAGCAATGAAAAAAAGATTGTCCACGCGCAGACTCTCTCGGTCAGTTGATCAAAATTTAAGGTGCAGATTATGTGCCACTACCAGTCGCACCATCAGTACTTACATCGTTTATCGTGCACATAGCGGTCAGCGTGAAAGTTACATTGCTTACGGGCGGAGATCCTAGATAATACTTTAACACACTTCACAACCAATCCCGTCATCACGTACTTGTCAATTTCCAGTATAAATGTGCGGTGGTCAATGTACGGTCATTGTGATACTGCTGTTGGAATTGGTCGCGGCGTTTTGTAGCGTGAATTTTTAGTTTTATGCAGATAACGTGTGTAGCCCTCGACTTGGCGATAGTTGAGAGAATCCGTATACCGGAATGTTTCCCACACAATTGTCTCGCCTCTCAAGGCCAACATTTCGGGATAATAACTCATCGTATTGTTTACCTAGGTGCGGGGATAAAAATTACTTACGTGTTGGGTAAAATTTTCCAGAAGTCTTCGAGATTACTCGCAGTAGGGCATGGCAAGCGCAGATATTCTGATGAATTGTTTTCTCTTTTACTTGTGTTTATAGCGAGCATTACCAAATCCGAATCGAAATAGCAGCAACGATTTTGGTGAGGATGTATATAATACTTGATTTGAGTCGTAAACTGCCAGTACATTCAGAACCCTATCATGAGTTTGACTATGCAGTCCACTAGCTTTTCACCCAGTAAAGGCAACTTGTCGAGACAATATGAAGTTTGTGATTCACTGAACTGCAGTCGGGCGCACATTTGATGCTCATGTGCTGTCAACATGTTGTGATTGCCCTCATTCACCTTACAAACTGTTCAGTTTGACCCACAACATGCTGGTTGCTTTTGATGGTCCATCACGTTCACTGGACTGAGTTCTCGGGAATCACGACTTTGACAGTGGCCGTGAGTTCTGACCTCGCGAAAAAGACTTAGTTTTGTTTCCGCAGAGGTAAGTGGTTAACACCACCATGTCGGACCATTACTCCTTTGAGTAAAACTAGTGGTTACTGATATAGAGCGCATCCGAAGCTACAACAGAATATGGTGAGTAGTAAACTACGCATATGTGACAAGAAGACAAGCACAGGTAGTCCCCGGATTCCCTATAAAATCCTGAAAACACGAGAAGGGAATCGGAGTAAATTCTTAGACAGTTAACACGCTTCTAATTCATGTGGGGTGCAACATTAGGCAGAACAAAAATATGTTCGGGGTCAGGTCGAACTTTGGTGTCCGTGAAGAGGTATCTGAGATGGGAATAATTTGTTGTTTTAAACGGAGAGTGCGACGGGTGGCAGAAGTATCGTAAGCAAAAGGTTTCCATATACAGAGATCCTATAGTAAGTAATATTTTGATGGAATAGTGGTAGAACCGTCTTTCTTACGGAGGCACTGCAACAACCGGCAGGGAATGCGCATATTGCATCCCAATAAAGAATAATAGGTCCGTTCAGTTAAAAATTGGAATGTTGTAAAAAATACCCAGACTGAATATGTAATGCAATAAGCAAACTGTACCTACCGCCAGGGGGAATTTGTGGGCAAAATATTTGAGAAAGCGTTTCGAAAATTAATTCTTAACAATAAATCTGCATGGCTCCACACCGTCGTGTCTCGTTGGCAAGAACACAGTTAGCATATTGCGACCTCCATCATATGTTGTCGGTTATCGAGGGTTACCGTAACTGCGGTGCCCATGTGTAAAGTGGTGAGATATTTTCCTGAATTGAAGTTAAGCGTCAAACTGTCCGTGTGCATTTGTTTACCATAATTTGGACACATCTATGCTTGCACTAGGCCGCAGCCGATAGAACAAACTCATTTATCTCAAGAACAGTCTAAATATGAAGTTAGTATACAACAATGGTTGGAATTATGGAATTGGAGCCACCCCAGAACGCGTAGTCACATTTGATCGACCATGCACAGGTAATATGGGAGAAGAATTCGGACTGGTTGCAACGAGCAATTGATATCTGTGCGACAAGGGGCTGGGTGTGCAGATGTATCTCAGTCTTGCGGAAATCTGTAAGGAGACTGCTAGCATAACAACTCAATCAGGTCACCGATGACGGCCGACGAAATCAATAATCATAGAAAAGCAGTCAGGCCTTTGATGACGGCTGGCGAATTAATTCATCAACAAAGCACTGGCCTGCAAGTCGAACCAACCAGGAAGGGGCGTGAACGTCAGCGTCAGTGTCGTGCTAGCCCAGTTAACAAATCAGAGCGCAGCGGTTATAGAGATAGCCGCACTTGGCGGCTTAGTCGGGAAGTGGCCAAAACAAGTGGCTCAGCGCGGAAATGGCTATATTTGGCAATTGATTAATGCTATATATTTGCAGGCATTCCATTCAGGTGTCGCATTTGAAGTCGTCGATACAGTGCGCTTTTCCGCAGTCGTGTTCTTTCTGACTCCGCGCGAGTAGACTGGATGAAGCAACATAGCAGGGATCTATGTAGAACACTCAAGTCGGAATGAAACGTTTGGCCGGGGACAGGCGCGTTACAACGGTGGTGACGAAGGTCAAACCAAACCCAATCATGACCATCTTCGTGGAGCAGATGCAAGATATCCCTCGACAGCAGCAGAACATTTTCCAGCGGTCACACGCACAATCTATTTAAATGATGATTCAGAAGTTATTGAATCGGTTACTGGGAGTTGCAACCCACGGCCAGGTATCTACATCACAATCGATGGTCCTACAAATCGGTGAGTTCCATTTTGATGCTACCTGTGGCGTCACGTTTGATTCTTGATTCCATAAATATGAAAGTAGTTTTCGTATAGGCGTGGCAAAACTGCCGGAAGACAAGAAGTTCAGACGATTACTGCAAAGGCTGGGCACAACAGAACACGGACGATTGGCGATTTTCATCCTGCCGGAACATGCCAGAAATGTAACCTTTGAAGAATCCACAAGAAAGCCGTCACACATTCTAGATTAACAATAATCCTTGTTTGATATTCAAAAGTCCTCTTTGAAGTTAGCAAAGAATCTTGGCTATTACTGCGTATACTGTGCAGCCAATGTGAATCACGAACGTGAATGTTCTAAACTTCGTTGCATGTCGGATAATCGATTCAAATGGTTCATCTTTGTATGGGTTTGCATTTGCCCTGAGACGCAGATATTCGAAATAAAACTTTGAACAAGATGGAGCAGTGCCCAGGTATCACCTAAAATAATGTCAAAACAAAATGTCAGCTACTAGTCAGCATGAAACACGATACAGCATTGATCCAGCAGGCTACTTATAGAAGACAAGCCATCGGCTAGCAAAAAATTCAGAACCACCATCTGCATGCTGTTATCACAAGAAATGGCATTTTGTTCGTATGTGTCGGTTAAAAATCATACATGCAACAAGTGAGTTAGGATAGTTCACAAAGAACTCTACCGTCGCGCACTAGTACAACCATCCCAACGCCAACGAAACTTTTACAGGCGCCCAAAGTTCTCCCCTAATAGGTCGAATTCGGTCGCCGCAACAATTAAAATTGACTGGGAATCCAAATGCAGGTACGTCACCTTTTGCATTGATGATGTTCCCACCCGCTTACAATTAGACGCAGCTTCCGATATGAATGTGATTTCAAGTGATACGTTGCGAAATCTAAGGCGGCCTCCATTGCTTCCAACGCATCATATGGCTCGAGACGCCTCTGGCGGAACCTTGAAGCTTGTCGGTGAAGCAACATGTGATGTGATGTCTGGAGACAGCGGGATCAGATCGTGTTGCTTCGTCAAAGATCACTTTTGTTCAAATCCACTAAGCCTTGACTAAATGGATGACTTGAAGTTACTAGATCAGTCGGTAAACAGCATATGTAATCAAACCAAGTTTCACACAAGATTCGACAATATTAGACCATCGTCACTTACATCCATCAATGGAAAAATACACAGGACAGGTTATGCACAATGCATTCGGAGTTTCAACATTGATGACTCAGTTCATGTGCGAGACTTCTGAGCTCAAGATGAATAGAAACCTGCCGTGATCTCAAAACATAACCGGAAGATGATCCACGGAGTAACTGTTGGGGAAGACGAGTGGTAAATACATATCAACCGGTTAAAGCGAAACACTGGCTTGTTGCCGACCTAAATATACTCAATCACGCAACATTGGGTCATCCTTTGAATTTGAACAAAGTCTGACCCGCCGCTGTCAAACATCGACAAGATAACGCCAGTTTCTTTTTCCATGGACGGTTCAAACCAACCCCCACAAAGGAGTCCAAGATCCCAGTCGTATGGCACATGCCGTAAAATGGGGAGATGTTAAGAGTCGATGTCATTATAACCTGATCGGGTCATCGGTGACGGCCGAGGAAGTCAATGATCAAAATAAACCAACCAGGCCATAGGCAACCGCTGATGAACTCATTCGTCGTAGCAAACCAGTCAGGCCGAATCGTTATCGTTTGCTGCTTACAAAGGATAAAACAATTCGTTCATAATGGTGACGTTACACATATGTTTATGTATATATATATATATATATATATATATATATATATATGATTGACAATAATGTAATTGCTGTATGTGAACACTCAATTTGCTAGCCTTCAACATGAGCTGCATATACATCGTCGTCCTCGGGTTATCAGAGACATGTTAATAAGCGGAGGCCAGGTTATCAACTTGATTGGGCTCACACACCACGGGCTGTCGGGAAAATTCCTTCTGAGGACGTTATCGGACATGTTTATTTGGCTCGGACATCTGTCTAAATATAATGGCAGAGAACAGTGACTGTTAGCTACTTATCTGTTGACTATGAAATACCAGATTGTGAACCGCCAGCATATTTTCAAAAGGGCACTGTCGAGAAACTTTCAATCTCTTTCGAAATCTGATAGTTGAAGGATACAAGAAATTAAGGTACGTTCTCCAATTGTGTGACATTTTATATTTACCCTCTCGAAGTCATCAGACCGTTGGACTGTGTTAAATAAAAACTAGCTTACATTTGACCAGATTACGAGAAATTTCATTTATTACTACAATTCAAGGCTAAATCTGTAAAGTGCATTCACGAAAGCTATACATCAAGACTTTTCGTCCAATGAAATTTCGTTTCCGTCATCAGTTAACCATCCGCCCAAACAATACGATCCATTTAAATTAGTTTAATTATACCACCCCAAAATGACCACCGTAATGTGGCGGAACCAAGCACTGCCTGCTAGTTGGATTCTTGGAGAAATGTTTTGTTCCTACCTCCACTGTAAACAGTCAGCTCGACTTGGATACAATTCACAACGATTTCAACTCTGCTAAGCAGACATTTCTGTCGACTTTGTGAGCAAATCATGCACTTCGCTAATGTGAGTATAATATCCAGTGCAAAATACTTCCGTCAGTTGGACCTCATATAGTAATGGATGACGAACTATTTTGAAGCATGGAGGTTTGTTGCTAGACTGTAGAATAATATATATCAAGGAGTAAAATTACGAAAAACAGCTAAATTCCGTAATTACTTCCATTGATGAACAGAACAATTCACGCTGCTACATTTATAAACATAGGTTGACTTTTTTTAAAGTATATTTCGATTCCATAGAAAAATTATTGGGATGTTTCACACATTGAAGCGGTTACCTTGTAACCATGCCACTTTTTTATTCACCAACCTGTAAGCACACTTTCCTCTGGACCAAAACCACGTCCTTAAGGGAAATAACATAGAACTGTTTTTAGTCGGCAATGTTCTTCACAAAACGACGGCAGTTAACTCTGTGTGGGTTGGGTACATTATGGATAGAAGCCAGATTGAAACGGTATGGACGAACTCAGTTTGCTACGGTGGATCTGCTTGTTGATGGCAGTTAACCATGAGTTGACATCTGTCAATGAGGTAGACTTGCATTTTGGGGAAAACATTTATACTTAAGGTAAACTGGCCGTGTTATTCTTGCCAATTTCCTTGTAGAAAAGAAGCAATCGAAGATGAGTTTGCTGCAGTATCTGACGAGTTTACATAGTCCCACTAAACTGATTTTCTCGGCTAACTGGCTGATCGGCCTTACAAAATAGTATCACCCTCACTGAGAGTTGCCCTTTCTGATTGCCATGATTGAGTTAAAATCTTTGGCGCGCATGATTTGCTTGGAAATAAATTAATGTTATAATCTTCAGATTTGTTATTGCTAAATAATACGGAGAGTCCTCTATGCACATTTCTACAATGAGATTAAATGCCACTCTAAAATGTTAGACACATGTGTAATCTTGTATATTGCGTTTGATATTTCTGGCTTTGAGCATGCAAACACGCAAAGTAAATTCGTAATATACACCTGTGTGTAGACAAATGTTGGCCCTCCAGCGACATTTTGTCGTGTATCTAAGGCTCCGGATGAAAACCGCTTCTTGTCGTCGGTAGACAGTAAGATGATTTGAAGCAAAGCAGATACAACATTTGGTTGCAGTGTACTAGCGCTCCTTTTACTCTCGTTAGTCGAAAACCCAACACATGCAGACTATAGACAACAGGCACGCAGGAACAGTCGCGTGGTTTGTTATGTAATCAGAACCACAATAATTACATAGATTCCACAACCAGCTCAGCGCACACACAGACAACTGAGAAGTCCACAACAACAAGGCTTCACTAAAAGCCAGTAAGTTGTTGCTCCGCTTGCCAGTGAAGTTATTCTTCGTAATATTTTTGAGCTTGTTAGCTGATAAGTATGCTGTGGTCTATGGACCTAAACGTGAGGTTTCACCCGTACATTTCTGAATAGAGTCGCGATATGGATGGACAAGTTAGAACGTTGAGCACGTCCATATATGCTAATCTGTTGCTCGCCCATACCTTTGTGGCTACAGTGATCCTTCTTACAAAATACCTGCTGTCACTGTATAGATGGTTAATGACTGGTTTCTCTAGTTGTCTGCTGTGCATAAACAGCACGTCCTGTTTTTGCTGTCCATGAGAACCAATCAACTATCTTTCTGACCTGATGTGAAAGCAGGCTTGCCAATTCGCCACATAACGCGTTGGGTTGATACAGCAGCTAAGCGGGCGTCCTTTTTACCATACGCACCGCAGACCAGCGTGTTCAGTTTAACAAATGCGCGACAGTTATGCGGTATTATTTCAAGTGCGCTGAAAATTTAACTTTATGTAGGGTTATTGTGAATATTAAGTTCAACGATTGCCCGGATTTCCACCAGCACTGGGACCTGGAGGGCAATCTGTAAAGATATCTGGGAATTGAACAGCTGAGCTGGTTGGCGAAGCGTGAGACTTGTTGAGGATGTAAGTATATCGCGTTTCGCAGCAGGCAAAATTAGAACCTGGTTGACCCTGAGCATGTCAGTCATTCGTGACGCCAAAATATGGTGTGCTCGCCACCGTGCGTGATGTCGTATATGTGGAACATGTATCTGTTTTCTGAAAAGTGACAGCGAATTGTAGTTGATGCAGTTTCACTTTCACTCACGACGCTTCAAAAAATCATCTTCAGGAGGAAACATTATTCTTCAGATTCGATCATGTTAGAGCCCGTCATTGGTGTTCGTCCTTGAGGAGGGCGATGTTGAAATTCGACCACGCTTTAATGAGGCAAGCGTGTTCACTACCGCGCCACTGACATCACAGTAAGCCGCATCCGATGTGTACTGCCGGGACTGTCAGGTCACCCGGGAACAAATTACAATGATTGTCCTGTTAATTTCTTTCGATTGCTTCACGGTTGGAACCAGGGCCCATGGTGGAATCGGAAAATTATTCAGCCCCTCCGAGCGATACTTTGATGTATGGCAAGCACCAAGGATTCTCGAATGAAAGAATGCGGATAGCACAAAGATCATTTGTCCGAAATCCCACACCGATGGCATAATCATAACCACACAGCGAGCGTAATCATGACTTCACGGACAACGACAGTCCTTCAAGTTGCATCGCCGTCGCCAGATTCTACGTGCATGCAAAACACAGATACTTGCTACACTGCTCACCAATGTTTCTTCCAACGTGAGCATCCTCCGCAAGATTACACCGATATCCATTTGCACGTGCCCGCCCGACTGCGCACGAGTGAGCATAATTTGCGGTTCACCTTCACCATACTACTTATGAAGCAAAGACAGTCGCAACCGCAACGAATTCACTCGAACTATTTTCGTTCTATCGGTAATAGAAATTTATGTAGATTCGGTTGCAGCTGGCCACGGACGCCGCCGGGCTATGTGGTTAACTCTCAGGTCGGGCTTGAACACAGTACATTTCATTTTTCCCCGGCGGACCCGTGGTAGCAACAACCCCTGTAGGGGCAACAATGGCTTCTTCTGAAACCGGCAAAGGATTTCTCAACCGCAGTTTCCTTTTGCGTTTATAATTCATCTCTGTCCTAATAACTTCTTGCACCTGTTTTGATGACTTATTTGACAAATTATAAGTCTCAGATGTAACTCGCATTCATCCTGTGTAATTGTCTATCTGATTCGTTCACGTGTTATTGCTTCGCCATCACGTGACTGTTACGTTTGGCCCTGCTTACATGAAACCGTGATCTCAGAGGTTGTGGGTCTGGTGGATTCACTATCAAGGCATGGTTCGAGTCACTTCCCTTTGATTCTTCAGTACGTATTACGTACGTTATTAAGTCGTTTCAACGACCTTCTTCGGTTGTGGCTCAGAAGCGGTGGCTCAACATGCTTCGAGTTCATTGACACTCGCGGCATTTCAGACAGGACCATTCCCGACGCAGCCTATCGACACAAATTGCGGGCAGAATAAACGTGAATTGAAGAACCACTTTGGTTGTTCCAAGTTTTATTTTCCTCTGAAAATAACTTAAGCTCTCTGCTGCAGAAGCTCTCTAATCGCTGATCTTGTCGGAACTCATGAAGCCCTTACATATTTGAAATCGGTTTGTTGAATTTTAACTGTCTCTGACTTGACATTCATGGAATATATCAGCTAGCTAGAGGCATAAGTAAAATTTAAAATTGAACATCACCCACAATTGATCGCAGCTGTCGCATCCCCATCGACGTTCCAGTCGGTCAGTTCCGAGAAGAAGCGCTAGGCTCGAGCTTCGCTCTCATTAGAACTCGTCAATATTGCATATCAGAGCCACTGCCGGGATTTGAATCACGGACACGATGTTCATGAGGCAACCGTGTTTACCACTGCGCCATTGACCCCACGTTAGGCACGACTGAATTATCATATTTGAACGCCCAATCACTTTCGCTTGTGAGTAATTATCACGTTGCCTGATCGTCTCGAAATGGAGACACAGTTACTGTCTGTTAACTCCAATCGATAACCCCACCATCAGGACTTCCTAGACAGGTCGAGATCTCCGATCTCATTAAAGCTGCTAGGTGATATTTTAGATTACTGATGAGTAGTCGGGGATTTGGTTAATTTCAAGTTGAACATCACCCACAAATGATCGCAGCTGTCGCATCCCCATAGAGTATGCACTATTGACGAGCTCTAATGAGAGCGAAACTCAAGTCTAGTGCTTATTTTGGAAAGGGGCTGAATGGAATGTCTATGGGGATGCGACAGCTGCAATCAATTGTGGGTGACGCTCAACTTAAAATTAACCAAATCCCCGACTACTCATCAGTAATACATCAGTAAATGTTATTTAAGAATTTCTTTGGACTTATCGTGACGTCGCGTGGAAAGTGACCACTGTTGATTTCGATCTTATCAGAGGGTTGTAGCGGATTAATACAGTGAAATAGAAGAAACCGGTTCACAACGTACTATCTGATAGGGTGGCTGTTAGTGCCGCATTTTTCTTTTACTCCACAGCAGTGGCACGTAGTAGTGCTGCTTCTTTCAACCACAAACGTTGCGTGCACCACCGAGTGACGAAGTGCAACAATTCCGAATCGGCTGCATTACAATTTTAAGCACACCCCCATACTGTTAAATTGTGCTATGTGTAATGACCAACTGATGGGTGAGGGAAACTCTGCAATCCGTTAAACATGCCTACCACGCAAATATGGAAGTTTTGGATTTCCGTTTTCGAAATCTTGCTCTCGGTCTTTATCCATTCACAATTTTTCGTTTAATCAGAATAGAGAAACATTGTTTGCATGGAGAAAGTTCATCTAGTCACTATACCTATTGTGACCACTGATTATCCGCTAGATTGGCAAATAACATTACAAGGTATCACCTAGCAACAACGCTTATTGATACGAATATCTATTTGATCAAACTATTTTATTACTGTCAAACTTATCGTCCTGCGCCGAATATAATATCATCAGGAGAAAATACTCAGAATGTAAAAATTCGCTGGCTTTATTATATTTTGTAAATTTTCGGAAAATTTCCAAGAATTGCTAACGCGATCAAGTGTATAGATTGCACAAGTTACATTTCAATTACCCAAATTTTATTTTGCCGAATAATCCCATTTATCCACTCATTGTCCACCTATACAGTTTTGATAGTTTCGCAAATAACGTCATCCCATCTACTAGGCGTCTTTCGGCCCATATGCGTGTTTGTTTGTCACAGCAGATGTGACCACATGGGTTGAGCAATTTCTACGACTGTCCTTGTAAACACTGCCAGGCTCGGGCTTGTGAACAAGTAGAAATGCCTCCGTAAACATTCGTTAAATGATTCGACTTAATCGCTAGAAGAGAATACAAAATGCTGGTGACCTAACTTGGATCTACCACTACATCCCGGTCGCATGGTTACATAGACGACATAAGGCGTCCGCCGGTGCCCTGCAACTTTCCGGTTAGACAATAACTAACCGTAGTTCAGGTTAAATCAAACGAAAATTGCCCACTGTGAATTCTGTAGCAACACCCTCGATCACGATAGCAATGCAATTTTTTTAAATACCCCCGTTGAATACACGGCACACATGTTGTGTGTACAGTGCATATCTCTTCCCAACTTCGGATTAACACGTACTGGAAATTTAAACTCATGTACCCGTTCAAATCTCGTTTCTAGACTATGTTTTGCTGTACCGGTGTGATTAATGGGTAAAAGCATGTTTAAACGACCATGCTGTTAATAGACTGAACGCTTGTGATGCAAACCTGTCTCGGTTTTCCGTCTCTTGGTGTCCATTTAAAAATATAACGTCCAGTGGCCGTTTGAAAGGACCAATCATCTCATCCAATCTCTCTTTGATTAAGGAACCGCTTTGCACTCTGTTGTGCCACGTGTAATCAATCATTCCAGAACAACCAATTGAACCTGTTCACTGATACGTTTCTTATTCTGACCAAACTCAAAATAAAGAATCGAATTTTCAAACAATCCCAGGTGCCTTCTTTAAAGGTGTCAACATTCTAAACAGTGACGCTATGAACACAACAGTGAAGGAATAGAATTGTGGATTTAACAAGCAGGCAGCTTTATTGAAGAGTTGTACAAAGTGAGTAATCGAGCGTTTCAGTGTACAGTGAAACGAGGACGTATTTCTCGATAAGCACCAAAAGCACAAAATTGCACAACAGCAACCGTTGAATAGAAGATCAGATGGGCAATCGCAGTTTATATATCGATATAATATTATGCGCGCAATACATGGTAATGAATTCAAAATAATAACGCAAACTGTGAGGCACATGTTGCACTATGGTTAAACATTTGTAGGTAACAAATCTGTATTGACCTGTGGAAATGCAACGGCGCAATGGCCAAAACGGTTGCTATACAAGAACACTGACCGGAGTTGAAATCCGAGCCACAGTAAGTACACTCACAGTTTGTGAGATAAGACACCTGACAGGTCTGGAAGTGTACTTCTGTTCAATGTGTAAGCCAGAATTTCTCACCTGACTGGTATTGTTGAATGGTGGTGTAGTCGTAGTGTTTAAACGGCTATCACACAATAGATAACAGTCATTAATCAGAACGCATTCAAAAAGGCACCCCGTGATATTGCCATGACTGACAGTCATCGAAAGTCATGGTAAAATTCGCAGTTTACGACATATTCACTGCATCTTCTCTGTGTTCAGATAGCGGATTATCGTTTTTGTAGTTACACTCACAGACATTATAACGTGTGGTTATGTTTAAGTTCTGTTCATCCACATGCCCACTTTCGCAGTTTTTTCCCGGTATCTCAATCTGTTGTCCGTGTAAGTTCATTATTATCCTATATGTAATTGTAAGCAATATATTCTCTCGAAAAAAGTTCTTGATGAACGTGTTTTTCAAGAATGTCTGGAAGCACCTATTTTGTGCTACATTGTCCATCATGCGGTCGCCAAAGTCCGTAACGTATTTAAGACTATTTACCAGCTGTCCATTGACCAATAGCGAACCTTGCTGATAAGAACACTAATGAACCCGTTATGCTTATGCATTGTGTCTTGTGTTCTCACTTTACCTCTTTGACCGGGATGTCGTATGTATCATAGTCATTCGTCCGGAATGTATTTAGCTAGTTTTATTTCCATGTCACATTCTGCCGCGGCGAATCGATCCTTCATTAACCGCCCATGTTAAATTATTACTCACATAATAGTTTAGACCAGAATAACCTTCGGCCGTGGAATGTAACCCATGAAGAGCCATGGCGTAACATACCAAATTGCCACATAAAAACAACGAGGCTAATAATGTGTTACTGTGTATTTCGGAAAATAGCGTTCTACATTCGCGTGTGCCCGTTAGTATACTTTAATAAAATAGTAATGATTTTTATACGGTTGTTCCGGAAACGCTCAACATGCATGCGATTAACGTCAACAATGATAACCAATGATGAAATAGGTCGCCAAGTGATATACTTGACTGTCTAACTCGTAAGTAAAGGGGCACATACAGGAGTATTGACTCCAGTTTACCACGTATTGCCGATGTGATCGGATATCGTCGAGTGAACACCCCAGATTTTACGTATTGGTTGTGCGCAGCATTAAACAAAAGAAATATAACGGAGAATATTACCTGCAGTTTTGTCAACTGCTTATATCTTGGAAGCACTACTGAGCAAACGGTTCTTCCTAATATGGTGTTGTCGAACATAAAATACTACTTTCAAAAGTATTTTTGCAATTTGCCGAAGTAGCTGAGGCTTGAAAAATATTTTGGCTGCGAAATTTTCTAAAATTATCACACATGATTATCTGCATTTTTTGCGTGATAGAAAGGTGGACTACAATATTTTCAGCATGGTTTGTGCCTAATAAAATGCTTTAAAACATTCACCCCGTGTGTAGGTTCACTCCTCGAGGCTCATACCAAATCCTTTTGTTTCAGAGACTACAAAATGCCTCCGTTTGCACGACTGCGATATTACAAGTAATTCATGATTAAGCATTTCAATAAATACACACATCTTATGAAAGCGACTTTCAAAAGTAAAACTGCACCGGATATTTATAGCACTGTCCAAGGAGACTGTACGTAAAAATTCAGCAAAACTACGGTATTCATTAAATTTTTGACAGCAATGGTACAGTTTATTTCAATTAAGATAACAGATTTGCATGAAAAGTGTGAGCTGTGTTCGTTTTGCCTCCCACACCTTTTTTTCAAATAGTTGTTTATGAGATATGTGAAATGTTGGCTCTATTAACGAACAGTGTTTTCCGTAAACTAGTAAATGTCAACTACGGTTCATGTGTATATGAAGTTGTCTATCTTGGACAGTAACTCTCAATAGATTGTGCCAGTTGCAATGAAGTAAACTGTCTTAGAAAGCATCGCGGTTTCTTTCCTCAGGACATTAGGTTATTAGCTGAATTCTAAAGACTGGCGTGGCTGTATCTGAAAGAAGTCAGGTGTCTACTTTGCTGTAGAGGGTCTCCTGTTGAAATTTTTGGAGATTGGCGGTTCAAAACAACCAGAAAACCTAGGGAAACAGTTCTGCTAGTCTTGAGCGGCTTGTGATTAGCACTGACTAACAGCGCCTGTGCATTTTGGTTCCAACTGATGCAGGGGGTGTGGGCATGCTTTCTGTACTTCCCGTGAACCCCATCAGATTACCGACGACGACCTAGTCAATAACCAGCTGTTTCGTGGTTATAGCAAGTAGAGCTATAAATTGACAGCGGCGCGTTTCCTCAAATATTTTCCCTAACGTTTATTGCCAAGGATAAATGTAGGTAATCCAACCTGTTTATATATTTCTCCTGCCAACAGTTGGTCGTTGAGAATTCCGATATACATTTTAATCTGCCGTTGTTGTTTCACTGCATGCCAAGTTTAAAGTAAGGACCTGGTCGTCAACACAAATGACGCTAATTTCATGAGGGTTGTTCACAACACAGGTAAACAGCGTAGTGAAGTACTGAAAAGAAATTGTGCGCCTGAGATGACAGCAAATATTATTACCATTATACAAGTTAACTAACCAACATGTTCAGAAAACATATTTTTAGTGACTGTATTTTTTAGAATGTAGTGATCCATTTACCCGGGACACTGTATTGTTGAACCGCTGCTGACGGTTGAAGGTAATCCGATTAGTAATACGTCTACAACAAATCCAATTACGCTAATTCAAGTGGTCGCGTTCACATGGCTATCTTCCAGGTAAAGAACACGTCCGAAAAGACGTTCAAAAGAATGAAATTGATGCGGTAGCGTTCAGTGAAGTTACAGTAAGGATGCCCACTCACCTTAAATATGGAATAACCAGTTGATCAAATTACCCGGTGAAGGCGTTCAAAATAGATTGAATAAACGCAAGCCCACCACTAACCACCAGTCGATGGGAAATGAGTTCACTAAGATAATCGGGTGCAAATGAAGATGGAAGCGTCTAAAACAACACCAAGAAGAAAAGTTTTAATCAATAATCGTTGACAGTTTCAAAAAGAAGAAAGTCAAATATTTTGTGTGCATTTAAGTTAAAAAGCACATCATGATCGTTTACTGCACGGAGCTAGCCTGCGATCGGCTCCCAATAAACAAACCAAACATACTTCATCGCCGCGGGTCATATAAAACAAAAGACAACAGGTGTGCCAAACGGACCTCAACACACACAACTAAGCCTCGTGGGATATAATATATTTCGTAGGGATCGTCTCACAGGACGAGGCGGTGGATGCATCAATTACTTAAAAGAACCATTTTCCGCAGTTACACTTGATGAACCTCGTATTACTGAAATCGAAGACTCGTTGTGGTTAATGGTCTCCGTAGGATCTCGCGACCTACTTATTGGATGTATTTACCGACTGCCTAATGCTACTGGCAGTGACTTGACTGACCTCGTAGGGGTGATAAATCACGTATAAAACATATCTTGCGAATACAAA
>JTDE01003421.1:0-27171 GCA_014338405.1 Paragonimus skrjabini miyazakii | reverse complement strand
GTGGTTTGTGGGAGCAGGAAAAGCTTTGCTGCAATATACACCCGTTTTAGCGCGGCGCTGATCAGCTTACCAAAGGTGTTTAACAGACTATCTCCGTTGAAGAGGAGTTTGATGTAATCATCTTTTTAGGGGACGTTCAAGGTTTCATTCTTCGCAGGAGTAAATTTGCTCCACTTCTAAATGAAACGTTCAGGGAAATTGTTAGCACGATGCGTTTCATACAACACTGTTTGCTCGGCTCGTAATCTGTCTTGGGAGCATATTCTTGATGCTCTGTAAAACAGTTTGCGTACTAAAGATCTTTTGCATGCGACAGGAGCAAAACTCATAAAAGTCATGTATTGTCCTGTCCATGTTGGATTATAGTACACAGAACGTTCGATAGAACCGTCCGAACGGCGCCTAACCAGGATGTCCAAGAAGGGCAAACTGTTCTCACCCTCGTACTCAACTGTGACTGACAGATTTGGGTGGACAGAGTTAAACGCTTGAATCGTTTCTTCCAGTCGGTTTGACCCATGGTAAACGTTAAAGCATGTCACATGTATTCACGCTAGCAGTTGCTCCGTCCAGTTCACTCAAGCTATGGTCAACGTCTGACCAGGTAGTATGCGTTCACATTAGCAACTACTTCGTCCAGTTCACTTAAGCTATGATCAACTTCTAAGTATGTCGCATGTATTCCTGCTAGTAACTTCTCCGTCCAGTTCACTTAAGCTATGACCAACGGATAATTTTGTCGCATATGTTGACCTTAATAGCTGCTCCGTGCAGTTCACTTAAGCTATGATCAACGGGTAATTATGTAGTATGCGTTCACACTGATAGCTTCTCCATCCAGTTCACTTAAGTCGTGATCAACGCCTAATTATAAAGTATACGTTCACACAAGTAACTCCCCTGTCCAGTTCACTCAACCTATGATCAACGTTGATAAGCAGAAATCGGGATAATTCAGAATATACGTGTATTTAAACCGTTGGGCATAAGTTGTAATGATCTTCTTCAGTTCTGGTCAAACATGAGATGACATACTGGCAACTGTCAGTGAAGTCTGTAGCCGGTAAAACCATAAACCAACTGTCATCGGAATCATAATCGTCCATGATGCGAAGATTGGAGGGTTGTGGCTGAAGTGGTGGAAGTGGGAATCAATGTTTTCGTCGGATAAATAATGAATATCAAATTTGGTCATTATCTGTCAGATAAATGAGCACAGACTCGCATACATGAGGCGAGCTATATTCAACAATAGTCAGTAAGCTATAAACAAAACAGTACGCACGTTGTTGCTGATAGAGTGGGACGTGATATCCATGTTTACACTATACCGTAGGTAGAAACAACCAGGTGAAAACGCAGACTATTTTCCACTGGAAATACTATAAAGGAATCAAGCTGAACATATAATTCAGGTGAATAATTAAGCAGCGACCTTGGCGGCATAGCTTTAATTAGGAATTACTGTGATATTTTGTGTACAATGCAAGGTAAACGCAACATGATCGAGGATTACAAATTCAATGATATCTACAAAACCACGGGGAATTGGGCGTTCCCGCCAAACAGGTTTTGTATTCTACCACGGAAATTCCGACGGAAGCACTTTCAGGACGTACAATCCATGAGGAAAGCCAAAATGATGCTTTTGTCGAAAAAATGTCGACACATTTTTTTCAACAAAGGTGCAAATATGGACAATTTTTACGTATAGTTGATTTTTCTCATTGCAACGCTCTTATTATACTCCATAAGATATGTATATTTGCCCCGCAATATGCGTTTTAATATTTCATGAAAAATTTGAAAAATCTCTTTTCGCGCCTAAATGGCCGTTTTCAACTCGCTTGGGCCTTGAAGCGCCATCCCGGCAAATTGCTGGGAGTGTTCTTTAATATCATTATTTCAGCAGTTCACTTCGTTTTCATTCCAACTGGAATGTACGCTAGCGTACATCCTGATTCCATGGAATACTTAACAACAGTGGTACCAATGAGTGGTGAAGCATGGTGAATTGTCCCACGTTGAATTAGGTTATAGGCGTCTCTCACGTTTGTAGTATTATAAAAAGCTTAGTACTCATGTTTCAACAACAGTTCGATTGTCGATATTATAATCATGCTTTCCTGCTTAATCACGCCGAAATTTCAATAAAAACATGTGTTTCCACGTCTGTGACGTCGATTTTCAATATATTTTACTTTCATATTTCCGAAATAGCGTAAAAATGCGACCCTGCGTTATTTTTCCATTAATCTCTATGCCATTTAACAACCGCACATTTCTTGTTTACGTCTTCGGATGAGTGAAACAAAGAAATCTTTAGGGAACAGATTTTCAAGATTTTAATTTCTGCAACATATCACAAATTTTCAACAACTTTAATTGCTATGAATTATTTTTTAACTAAAAGATAACGGAGATATTCACGTTCTACCGATTACACGCAGCGGTTGAGGCCAGCTGAACTGCTCTTCAAAATGTTCAGCCCACCTGCCAAGTCGGCGCGATTGATTGGTGATAAGTGAACCATCTTTTTCACATATGGTCTCACTTACACCGACTTGAAGACCAGCACAACCACGGATCGGGGAAACAAGTCCTCTGCTATTCCCAGACAAAAAGGCTCTTTTCATATCTTTTGGTTGCTCGACTAAGTAGTGCTTTAGGTCCTTGCACAAGATTTTAGTCAGCTTGCATTCAAGATTCCGACGGTTGTTACCACATTCAGAACCAGGTGGGATCGATCGATGCTTGTTCATGAAGTTCATCGACATGACAGAAATCCAGTTATGTCGAAACTAAACAGCTCCTTTGGAACATACCGCTTCACAGCGTGCTTTCATAGCCGCAGCCACTTGTTCCCAGTGTTCGTTAAGATCATCAATCTGGCTTGAGCCGGGTATTTTCTTCACCAACGTCACCTGATAAGCGCTTTAAATATTCTAATTGCCGGAATGCCAGTTAAGCACCTTGTATTTACGAGCGTATATCCCCTGGGCAAATGACAGAACAAAACCGGCACGCACAACAACATGGTTTGAGTCCAGGTGGTTGCTCGAAAGTGCACGGCGGTTTTTAACAGGGTGGCTCCACCTGTAACTGACTGCTATATGATCCAACTGTGTCAACGGCTGAGAAGCACATAGAGGTCTCCAAGCAACACAGTCCTTCTCCCAGTATTAAAATGCGGTGCTCGAAATATAGAAACCGTGGTATGCGCACGGCTGCAACAGTCTTTTGCCATTGTAAGTGCGTTTTGCCCGGACACCAAACATACCTCCTAGCCGCCTCTCATCCGAAGAAGGACGGCCAAGCTGAGCATTAAAATCGTCCGCTACTATGATGATGTCCGAATGTTTCGTTTTCTTCAGAGGATCAACGAGGGCGTAATAAAGCGTGTCCTTGATAGTATCTGAACAGCTGTCCGGTGGAGCGTACGTCGACATAACGAATACACAACACCTTTCTAATTTGCCTCGACAGACTTCTACCGATGCATTAAGTTTGACAGCGCACAAGCGACTGTTCACTGAGATCCAATCGAGCAAATATTGCTCTGCTCTAAAACTCATTGCGATTCCCACCCCAGCTTCACAAGGAGATTCAGCTTCCAAGTCACCAGAAACCGTGAGAGGGGCGCTTCGATCGACGGCTATCTTGAGGTGAACTCAAATGGATAACCGCGCTAGAATCGTAGACTCGTGCCAACAACACACAGCACAAATCAAGTTTCAGGCTTGAGTGAGCACTAGCCAGAGAAGCTTGCCGACCGACATGTCGGAGAGTGAGGACATTGAAGGTGCCAATGTTCACCGGTTGTCTTGGCCTCAGGAAACAGCTGTCGCCCAGAGGGACATAGGAGTTAGAAGACACAGGGGGTAAAATAGTAAGAGGGATTTGTGTTGGGTGAATAAGGTCAATGTCAAGAGAACGATAGCCTCTGATACTTCCCGGTCGTTTATGCCACGGAAGGGGGTTGACTTGAGGAACCCCACCCTGATTCTCTGACTTGAAAGTCTGACCTGCGAGACATCATCATGCAGGGTTTCCTCGGGGGACCCTACCCGTAGCCAATGACTCAAGAGTCTGACTCGCTTGGTAGTGAGAGGCTTGCCTAGCTCGAGGGCGCAGTGAATAAGACATTGATGTCCCATTCTGAGCGCTGCTGCACGAAGAGGGTGTACTCGAAGCGACGTCGGGCTTTTGCAAGATACCAGATATTTTTCGACAATATTGGGTAATACGCCGGCGTGACGGTCAACCGTTGAGATAATAGAGTGCTCTTTGTTTGCGGGTGCCTTTTCTAACCCTCTTCTTCCTGACCCGGATGACAGCAGTGCCGCAACTATAAAAATAATTCCGCTGTATGTCCATAGAATCGTGCCTAACTACTTAAGCACCCATACGCGTTCATAAGTACGACAGACAATCCTATGAGTGTAACTGCCTTTCGTCTGACTGCTCCCGTTTAGCCTGTCTGACAAGGTTGCACCTGAAACGACCGGAGTCTTAGTCAGCATAGCCCACCGGATCAAAACGGGAAACAAGCCCGACCACCCCGACTAGGTAGCAGTGTAGGTCGGGTTCTTCAAAGCACTACATTATTGCGTTGTTTTATTAATTAATGTGGTTTATCATGTTGGCAGGATCATTTATTTGAGACGAACAGGACTGTCCTGTCGGAGCTGGGTTTCTTATACTTGGAAATTAGGATTACAGTTGGTTATCTATATTTCATTTGGTTGTTCTATTTTGACAGTAGTCATCGATGTTGGATTTCGATTGAGCTGCTACCAAAGACACTCTTTTAAATTACTGACCAATAAACTTAACCATCTGAAACCTTGAAACCTTTGGTAAGTCAGATATGTTGTATTTGAAGACGTGCTACCCGGGTGGTAAACACTCCGACACCGTACATGGCCAATACACACTATTATATTCTCGATTCTCAGGCCTATAAAAGTGCTGTTGTGGCAACGGAATTTCGACTTGTAATTATCAAACAACCGAAAAATATTTATCCTGGAACGGCCACACGGTTTGCCTCCGTGATTTTCTTACGATGGTTTAACTTTTGCTGGTATGGTTTTAACCAGTGATCACTCATTTACTTTTGAATCATAGCGTCTGCCCCAGGCTGAATCAACAACTTTGCTAACGTGCCAGTTACGCGATCGTGGTAGCTCAAATTAGTACTAGACGGAAATGCAACAATTGATGACTTAACTTGCCTGGTTCCGGTGAGAAGGCGCAAGTGGATCCGTAATTATGTCCACTAGAACTCCACTTACCTTACTAAACCAGTTACAAAAACAAACCGTTGTATGAGAATCTAGAACTCTGAAATACATAGGTTGTTTTTCTTTCTACAACATACATTATTATAGCTAGTGCAAAGCACATTCTTATTAATGGTTCGGTTTCCGCTTGGTACTTACAAAAATGGTTTTGGCGATATCAACTTGAGTTTGCTACAGACCGCATACGCAAATCGGACGAAAAACCTGGGATTGGATTAGCCGTTGTTCAATAACTCCCTGAGTGCCTGAAGACGGTAGAAATTCACATTGATATCGTTGTTTATTTCTTATCCTCGAGCACTGGTTAGCATGTGCTGTGCGATTAGGAAGACCGACCGAAGCAAAGTCTGCAAAAATTTCAAGAAGGAAGAATTATCCGCATTTCACCAACTCGTCCGATCTGCCAATTGTTTAACGTTAACCGGGGTTGAAGATAACAGATTTCTAAGCGGTCCGCGCAAGACGCGGAGCTCGCAGATGTCGACAAAGTTAGCCTGGTCGAGCTACGTTCTTTTGCCACGGGATGGACCCCACACAGGTTATAGCACTTTGCAACTTCTGCCCCCGCCTTCATCCGGCTATTTGCAGCGTAGCAAATCTGCGACGCTAGGCTGCACTTGGGTGATCATCTATTAGCTAATTTGAACACTCAAAACTTCCATAATCCAAAAAGTTGCGTGAACACTCTGCAGCACTTCGCGTATAAAATAACTTATCAACTGCCGTGATAGTAGTATGAGCTGCCTTCACACCATAACAAACTCCTTGATGCTTTGCATGTGTGTGTCTACCATGATAGGCTTAAATAATCAATACAACTAGCACTCAGAAGCGCTCACTATTGTTTGCTTATCCGCAGCAATGCAATTTTACAAAACAAGGCCTATCAGTCCCCCTGTTCCAACAGAACCACATAAATGGAAACTACATTCAGTAATCAGCAAGAATGCACCCAACAGTAAATCGCCAAAACTTCGAAAGGTTTCAGGTGGCAGGGCTTACTCTATTTTTGCCGCATCACGACACAAGGTCTACACATCTGTTTGAATCATACTGTCCATCAGCTGTATAACAAAGTTAGAGAGCTGTGTTACAAGAGTGACATACCAGGAAGAGCGTATCCAACTTTTCAACCTTGTCAAGCTGGGCCATTCTGTTTCATGGGGAACCCTGTATGACGCAATAGTGAGTTCATGTCAGTTTGAGGGAGCCATTTGCTGGTAATTGTGATGGATACCAGAGACCAGATGTAATTTTTGTTTGTGGCCAGGCTAGCACTAGATAGCATGTTTAGGCTTCAGGTGCCTGTCTACCGTCGTGTTCTGCAAACGAGTTCTGTCTACTCTGTCAGCGGGCATATACAACACGGTACATCCCACCTACCATGAGACGGGCTGGATCTATTCACGCGGGCGCAAGCGAATGCTCTTCATATACCAAGCGAATCCTAGTTTTGCCAAAAACAACGCTATGCTTGCGAAGTTATATTACATTAAAACAACTAAGAATATTCTTACAAACTTTTTGTCTCCCCTCGGTGACACATGACTCCAAGCCGCTTGGTCCTCCTTTGTTTCTACTGAACCATTTCCCGTCATTCGAAGGTAACTGATATGACAGATGATGCACCGGTCAAAAACTATAAACTTTCACAACTGAGCCTGTTTTCTTCATAGACGCATCGTGAGCAGTCAAACCAATTTGTTGTACTACCTGCTGAATGAGTCCATTTCCTGCAAAAACACGGTGTAGTCAGCCATCAGTCAATTCATCTTCTTATTTTATAGGTATTGCCACAGTTTATCTTAATATGAATCTGGCATTACAATTTGCACTAACAATACGACTGGGGTGTACGTTCGACGATGCTCACTAAACAGTGCTGTGCTCAAAGTACGTAGGAGTAGACAACCCTAAAAACTTAAACTTCTCTCTCAAATTCCCGTAAGATATTTACATTATAAACGAAAAATAATTCTGAGATTTCAGAAGGATAACTTCCTTCAGAAGTTTAAAGAAGACACCCATAACAGGAAGAGCGGCAGACGCAAGCATATCACACTGACTGGGAAGTATCAAGTATTGTAACTGTGATCTACGGCCTACGAGTGCGTAAACAGATAACGGAATAATGGTTAATTATACAGCGGATAACGGAGCGACAGCCAAGGATAATTGACGAAGGGCTATGGAGAATACACGGTTGACTCGTTACTACCCTGTCAACCCAACCACCCCAGGCTGATGCAAGAACACAGGGAAAAGACTGGAATTCAAACAGATCTTTTTTCATGTGGCTCAATCCGAAGACAACCTGATCACAAACTTGTTCATATTCAAAGGGTTTGTGACCGATGAGAAAATGAAACACGAAAGTAGACCCGACAAATATACAGAGAGCACAGCGATGCTGCAATTAAAGGATGACCGTATAGTCGTGATGAAAACAAGTGTTAACATGAAGGCTGAGGACGCTTGTGAAGACCGGAGAAATACACGACCATACCATCTGTGAAGACCACGTACACTTGTATTTCGTTAGGTTCCTGGCAGTACAGTACTCCCGGGAAAATTGAGGGCTTTACCGACAAATATGCAGTATGGTGGATGTCTTCGTGCTACTGGGAATTAAGGACTTTGAACAGTCGTAGAAATCGCACCCGAACTGAAACCCTCAGGCAGTTAATAAGGGAAACACCTCGTACTGATTGCAGCAAGCAATTTTTACGCATGAGGCAGGCAACCACATTTATGGATGTAGAGAATATTAAAGAAATCACCGTCTGTCGCTAACTGATCATATTGATGCCTGCAGACTCAAACTTTGAGCTGATCGGTACAATACGTAAATTGGTAGACACAATGTTAGGTGGCACCGACAAGCTGATCTCTTTAGATTGAAGGGACAGGCAGTTTCTGGGTCCGGGCTAGTACACAGAGTCCCGCTGCGTTAACTGTTCGTTTAATTGAATTCACCAATCGTTTGGTTGTTTGATGCATGTTATAATCACTTTTAAAAGGTAGTTCTATATAAACCATCTTTTTCCTCACTGTGGCCACCTTATCGGGAGGCGGTTTTGGTCTGCAATGCCTATCTATGAACCTTTTCGGATAACCGTTAGATTGCAGTATATAGGTGATCAAGTCTAATTTCTTTGCAAGACTATCTTGTGCACATATTCGCCTTGCTCTTGTGAATAGTGTATTTGCCAGTGTGCGCTTGTGTTGGACCAGTGTGAAGCTACTGAAGTTCAAGAATTGACCGGACCACGTGGATTTTCTATAGACGGCTCCTTTAATAGAACCATCTTCCCGGCGAATTATGAGTATGTCCAGAAACGGCAAGCAGTTATCAGCCTCAAATTCACATATTACCTACAGGTTTGGATGACAACTATATAAACGTCGCACTAGGTTATATACTGCCTGCTTGGAACGATTGAATACCAGTGTATCATCAACATAGCGTTTGTAGTATGACAGATTTGCTGTCTGCCGCTAATTAATGAACCCCAGTATATTTTTTGAACAATGCTTCAACCCAGTTTCTCGGTATTAGTAATGGTGTCTGAAGACATTGCGGACATTGGCGTCAGAACCGGACACGGTGTTGCCTTAAAATTGCCTGATTATAGCGCTCAAAATCTTAGACTATGGTTCCACCAAAACAAAGTTGATTTCACTGCCCAACATGTAAATTCGGAAAGAATACAGTTTTCACATTTGGTTCAATCTCTGCCTTCCGATGTCCAGCAGAGGTTGAAGATTTGCCAAAATGCTTTCCGTCCAACTTCCTCTACACTCTCCTACAGGAGGCAATTACAAAACATGCTGGAAAAGACAAGAGGCCAAATTTTTACCCGACTTGTCTAACCCAGTCAAACTAGGTGATCGTTCCTCATTTTATCCGTTACGCTCAGGCTGGAAGATGCCATCTTAGAGCAACTGTTGGCGGAAAAGCTGTCATCTGCGGTGCCATATAATTTTGCCTACATGAATGAGGACAGTTCGATCGACAAGTTGCCAACGCTCCTGCGCACGGCATCTGAAAACTTTCCGCATCTGAAGGCTTTCCGATGCACACTGGCGTGTGCCTCAACAGTAACCGTCCTTCAGTCTTCCATGTCAGCCCCAGCAGTTGACGACAGCTTAAAATTTTGATGAAAAAGATGTGCACCTGTAGATACAGCACTATTGTGCAGATCAGTGAGCTTAATAGAGGTTCACTTAGCGACCGTGTCGTTTTCGCCATTTGGCTGATTAGACCGCTACAGATTCGACAAGTCGGCTTAACCTCTCCACTTTTGACGAACATCCGGTAAAGAAAACGAAAGGCAAACAAACCCAAATGTTCGTTACCTCCCCAGACATTGCAACACGCTGTTGCGGCCGCCTCGACAGAGAGAGACAAGAACAAACAAAAAGACCATGAGCAGTAACTCCATCACAAACAAATGCAACGATATCGCAAAACCGGCACGATAACCAGACAGTAAGTATCGGAACCCAACTCTCGCAACTTAGAACCCTCTAACGAGTAAGGAAGAAGATGAGCATTATCTCTGCTCAGCCCGAAGGCGAAACAGTTGTTAGCAGTAATGTATTTATAGGTTTTGAGCGGTCTTGGCCTAGGTCACCCAACAGACCAATCAGAGGCGACCACGAAGTCTCGAATTTTTGAAAACTCTGGCGGGCATTTAAATTCACGGAAGTGAAAAATACTTTTTTGGCAAATAAGTTGAATTCTTGGGAAGAAGTGCCTTTTCCCAGCAAACACTCACCTCCCAACATTTTACTTGAACTGAATGAATCCGTTTTTTCGTAACAAAAAGGTTGCTCACGGTCCACGAAGTGATCTTTCGGGCGGCTTCGTTGCATATGTCAGGAATAAGTAAAATATCCTGCTTCACTTTGTGAATATTCTCGTCTTTATGTCTTTTGACTCATTGTATAGATTATGTTAAGGTATGGTGTATTATTTCCGAGATTGGTGTGGCTGGTTTGGTTGATGTTAACAAGTGGCCTTACGTTTCATTATCGTTCCAAAATAAACTGCAATAATCATCTTCACCCATGCTTCAGCTACTGCTGCCGTTTTTCTTAATGTTATTCAATCTGAGCCCTGTAAATTTCTAAATGCCAAAATTAGACATTTTATTTCTGTATTTTTTCTTGAGTAGCTTATAATTCCTATGCTTACTCGATCCGTGAACGGTTGTTTTGCTCCGATTCAACCATTAACCATTTGTTGGAGTGAGCTCAAATCCGTGAGCAGTGCCTACTTGTCGATTTTGTTGTACGGGCACATCATTTGTTTAGGTACTGAGGAGTTTTCACATTCGAGGTGGGAGATTTGATCTTCTTGTACATCGATTCATCAGGCACCGTATTGAATCCAGTTTACACAAGCGCTTCCCACTGACAGTTCCGAAGATAACTTATCTTGTCTGTTGCCGAATATTGACGAAGGCATTCATCGGATTGCCAGATCACGTGTCACTTAATGTGAGCTTGAATTACGAGTGAACGGTTCAATACAAGGGACGACTGTTATTTGAACCTTTTCGGTTACCGTCTTACACAAGTAAACGCGCAACTTTTAAGCTCCTCGTCGTCTATTTTACGGCTGTAATCTATGAATAAATGCATGCGTATGTGGACCCCACCGCAGGCGCGAACTCAGTACAGTAGGACCCTTAAGCGCATTAACACCAGTCTGGGTGTGTACTGACTTCATGTTGTACGTCCCTACCATGTGTATATTTACGTTGTGGGTGACTCATCGTTTTCAAATAGGTTTTTGTACGTTCTTGGTCCAACCAACAGATTTACTCCCGAGCCTATGGCTGTCCTTACCAAAGACACTGCAGTGAAGACGATGGATGAAACAATCGGCTGCATACCCCGAGTGTAACGGCCAGTATAAACAGTGAAAACGTGTTGTTAACCATGAATTGACTGCTTAAAGGTGAGCGAACGTTACAAAATGCATATAGAAAGCCACATCACAAGCCCCGTTGGCTATGCAAACAAAGCAGTAAAAGTTCGCTCCTAGTGAAGCACGCCAAACAAAGGCAAGCAGGTTGTGCAGTGACCTCCGAACGAATAAAACAATATGTTCGAGTGATTAGGTACGGCTGAGTTGCAAAATAGGGAGGGAGTTGTATACATAGGGACCAAACAAAATGCCCGAGCATTAGAAACGTCTGGGAAGGATTTTCCAACTGATTTGTCAGCCACTCAATACACTTCTCAATATAGGTTCTATACAGATAGTGCGGATTAACCATTCCAAATAGGGAAACTGCTTTATCAAGTCGATGGGCAAACGGTTTCATTGGGGTACATCAGCTGTTTTCAATCTGTCACTCTCTATTTGAAACATGCTTTTCTAAAACACCACGTAACGTCCTCTTTGGAGTAGCATTATGGTTCAACATCCAAGTCCAACAAAGAAGCTCGCTGTTGACAGTGATGAAGATGAGTCGTTTGTCTGAATAAACATACTTTTCTTCCACCAAGCCAAATTGGCAGTATAAGAAATAAATCGGTGGTCATTGACCGTATCACCTCCAGACGGATTGCCCCAAGTTTCAACTCCATAATTGTTCAACCGCATTTTTATTTTAATTGACTTACATCTCTTCACTATTACTGGAACAAAATACTCCGGAATTACTTGTCAGAAGAAAATGTAGTCAGGCCACCTTCCCACCTGTCCGCCAGTTACCGCACCTTGTCACCAGCCTATAACGCTTTTTATCGCCGCGGCGTCTTGCAGGATTCAAAGTCATTGGCGAATCTACATAAGTACATCCGATGTTACCTCTCCTCACAGGTAAGTGCTAGACAACAGCATCTGTCAGATGATGCGTTCTGAGCAATGTGGTAGGAAATCTTACGTAGAATGCCAGTACCGAATGAGAGAGGACGCGGAGGAGGCCGTCAATTATAACGTGACGCAGTTCGTGGAGACAGCTACCCTTTACAGCCTCCCTTTACTCTTACACTCATGTCCCTCAAAATTTGCAATCCACGAGGAAAAGCCTCCAGGTGTACTTGCGACACATCTGCATCGGCTGAATGTAACTCAGCAGGCGTTGAGGGGCCCGCGTTCGTTTCCCTCTTCCGATCACTAATCCACTACAAAAGTCAGTAAGACCAGTACCAATTCAAACAGGCAACGGCCTTTAAACTTTTGTGTCACTCAGGCTGTTTGTGACAAATTTGTAGTGATCCATTCGAGTTACTTGGGAAGTTCAGCCCCATTGTAGCCTATTCCAGCTCAACACCTGCCGGGTAAGTGGATTTGTAGACATCGGTCTGTAAGTAGGGAGGTTGCCTGAAGAACTCTGGATCACTCAATCACCTTTAAACATACCGCACGTTCCTCATTTTTCATTATGCTCCACCTGCAGGATCATCACTTACTTGCGAGTATCTCCATTGCCGTGCATCAGAAGCACCAAAGATGAACGACATTTTGCCTGTAACGAACGTGTAAAAGATTGCGGTAACAGTGTTGGCATAGCGTAACATGGTAACTGAATCTGGCTAAGGTACCGCGTTCTTGAACTACGCACAACATCGAAGGTATCGTTCAAAACAAACGAACAGCTGCAGTCAGCTCGATTGGAGAGACGCCATTCAAACTTTCGAAAAGAGTGAGGCGACAAAATGATTCCAGTTGTCACTGTAGAGGCATACATAAGCAACTGCACAGTCACAAGTTACATGCAACTCACAATCGCTTTACGCAACCTAATTAAACCTTGTACGTTTCGGAATCCGCATTCCAGTGAATTCTGAGCGATCTCTTGCAGCACTGTTTTTTTCATTCCAGCCTTTGGCGATACAACTCTTGTGGGAATGTCATTTCTGACATTAAATGTGGGGCAGCAAACAAGAGGATCGTACCAACCAAAGTTGAGAGAAAAGTTACTTTCTGCTGTGGCTAGTTTCCCGGCAACTTGAAGCATACAATAAACTAATACCTTTCGGTGTGTCAAGTGATGCTCAATGAACGGTCGGACAATAACGTCTCATTACGTATTTCTCTCGCACAGCAGAGCGTCAAGAACAAAGTGGTTGCGGCTATTTGGCTGATGCTTGATTCAGCAAAATCTTCCTCCGGTTAACAACGACAGAGTCAACTACCGAATGCACATCCAACAAGGAAGGTGGGCAGTTGTCGACGAAAAATTCCGTATGAACGGCTTGACACACGTCCTTTTTAAACATGTTTGAATACTACCACTATTCCTAATAAAGTATAATTTGCACAGAAGAATGATGAGGCAGCCCAAATTGGTGTACGGTCATCCAATCTTTAGTAGTTACGCCTCTGAGATTGACTTGAGGTTGAAAAAGTTTCCCTAAGAATCACGGTAGGCCTAGGACACACCAATTTCCAGAAACATCTCAGTATCTACTGCAACGGCTACTGGATATGCCATAAACCTCAGCTAAACACACGTCGAGAATTAAGGTCCAGACCCTGTATCAACCGACCGTCCACAGATGTAGTACACCTCAAGTACAGCCAAATACCGTACAAAAATCTGAAGACTTCTTTGGGTCGGAAACAGGGTGATGCGGCATACACAGCCCTTGGACAAGTCGATCAGGCAGAGCACAAGCGCTTCGATGTACTCTGTTACTGCAAATATGTTTGAGGGCAGTGCAGTTCGAGCGTAGATCTTTGTGGTCCACTAAGCAGCTTTTCAAAAGCTTTAGACGTTCCAGAGACGGTACTTGCTTGGGAAGCAAAAGGATATTAAAAGCTGTCTTTTCCCACTGGGTTACGATATGACAGTCAACCAAGCGAACACGATTCCCATTCATCGTTACAACCAGCTGATCTTCCCGTGAATAGGATTCCCAAACATTTGCGGTAACACTGATCTTTATGTTGTGTGGGAGTTCAGAATGTTTCGACCCAAAAGCATCTTTTCGAGAACAGAAGTCACACCAGCCCGCGCTTTTGCTCCATCACACAATGGACTACAAGACATTCAGCTAATCAGGGTTCTTATTGCATAACGCCGTTTTCGTCCGTTGACCACTTGGTCATGTACACACTGATCTTCTGGGAAGTCATTATAAATTGACATATTGGTGCCTCCTAGATGTGTTCCGCCGATCTAAACTTGTTTTAAGCCATGTCATCGCTCACGCAAGTGTCACAAGGGAGCCGCAGACCCCAGGGTCAAATCCCTTGTGGTGCACACACTACCACTCTCAATGGCCTCATCCACGGAGGACGAAGATAACCTGAGTTTTGCTTTAACACAACTGGTGTAAGGTGCGCCAATGAGTATCACGGTTGTCACGCCCGACTGAATTGTGACGGTGTGATATTTCCACCCATGATTTTGTTTGACTTAGACTGTATTCAAACAGCTGTCGACGTAACCATAAGCTGCGGCAAAACATTTCGAGATTTCCATACACTGGAACCGCTTTAAACAGTGCAACCTTGTCACCAGGGCTAGTCCTAGTTCACAATCCACCGGTAAATGGCAAGATCTCTCATGTCGCCGTGGTTGTATAGAAATGGGCGTTGGTGACTTTAACAACCGTGTTAACCACAAAAGATTTTCCTACGGAAGTCTGCAGATTTTACGACACCAATATACACAAGTTCGATGGACAGTTGTCAGACTCTAAGCCATCTACTTGGTACCTCAAGCTTTATTAACTCTGGGCATTCATTCATAGTGGTTGAAAGTCCCTGCGGGGCAAAAATGGGCAATTTGCCGTAGGTAATATCGACGGCGAAGCTAACTTCTTTACAGAAAGAATGTCGAGTGAAGAACGCACAAACATTGATGTCCGCCACTACGAAGTCTCGTGATATGAATTACTACATTTGTGCGTTCTTCACTCGATATTCTTTCTCTACAGAAGTTAGGTTTGCTATCAAAGCTACTTACGAAAAATTGTCTACTTTTGCTCCATGGCACCCTCACGAGTCGCTGACCGAACTCAGCGTTTTCGGGAGGTGTTCGCTCCCACCCTTGCGAGTTGATCCGTCCTGCCCTCTTGGCCTATTGAAATTGGAAGCTGGAGTGTGGCTCTTTCATGATTTGCTATAATGCACACGGTGACTTTGAAACGGCTTTGTGACGCACTATTTTGAATTGAAGGTTACAATTTTCTTTACACAAGGACAACCTGTCGGTCCATCAACAATGTATGGAATATCTGGAGCTTCCCTTATCGGCCCATTGGCCCCAGATCTGAAAAAATTATACGATTATTTATGAAAGTCTCGTGATATCTATCTTTTCTTCTCAAATGCCACCACCGGCGGCGACCGTATACAGTTTTCAATTGCCTCCCTTGCCCTTCGTTCACGAGAATGCAAGTGGTAAAGATTTTCTCATCACGGTCTGTCGATTCAGCTACAATATAATACTCCAAAAGTTTCGTGAATTTTCATTACTTGACCGAGTCGTCATGACGCATGTCAACCCTATCTTTGGCAAATCAGTGAAATTCATCGAAAGCGTAGGGGCTTGTGTTACTACAAAATCTTCATACGGAACTTCAAGCCTATGAAGGGTAGGAAAAAATTGGTTCTGACGATCAGCCGCGTGCTGTCTAACTTGGAAACATCCAACGTTATGTGGCTCAACAAATGGTAGTCTGTGGCGTAGCTTCCAGCCTAACTCGAGCGACACACCTAAACTTTCAAAAATATACTATGGTATGTGCAACAAAACCTTCTCTAGCTCCAACTTTGTGACCAAATATTTTCCTCCCAACTTGGCAACCGTAAGGGCTGTCTGAACACTAACATCACTCTTAGTATTGGCTCATCAGAATAATAGCAAAAACCAGTGGCAATCAATTGTGGAATTGCTTCTCAAAAACAGCTGGGGAGAATTTTTCGACCAATTCGGTAACGGCACAGCAAAGAACGGCTGTCTGCCTGTCTGACGAGTTTATATACCCGATATCCTCGGAAACCCAAATCAGCGTTCAGACTGAACGAATTTGGGGACCGATATTCCACGCATGTATCATACCAACGAGCGGACATTGTGGTCCCCAACAAAAGCTACTCGGAAAGAACACGTCCTTCATCATTCGTGCAACATGTTGCTGTATGGTAGGTCGTGGTATGACGGCACTCACTATTGTCTTCGTCAAACGACCGCTTTGCTCTCATCAGATGGGACACCGCTAATTGACGTTTGTCTGTCGAATTAAATCAGCGTGTGTCGATCGCAGTTAACCAGCGTTAGATAAGACGAAAGGAACCACTCTTGAAATTATTAGCGTACCTTCCGTCAACATGCATGCCGGCAGAAGGGTACATAATGTGGTGGACTTTCCAGTGTGGAGGTGCGAGCATTCCAACACTCGGCGGAATACCTCAACGTGTGGGAGGCACGTCCAAAAGCCCATAGTGAGCGGATTGAGGACGGTGGGGGTGACCGGATGAGTTACCGCTCGACTGGATCGGATCAGTCGGCGAGACATGGCAGGCAAAATAGGATGGGCGACCATATCGGGGACGCGATTATTCCAACACCCAAAGGAATATCTCGATACGGTCGCGGAATACGGTCTAAGCCCAGAATGGACAACACGAGCGACCGGATGAGCCATCGCTCGACGAACTTGTTCCAACGGACAAAGATTGGCAGGTGAAAAACCACCGGATAGAAGGCGCCGATCACACATATAAGTTGAGCACAAGTGCACACGACGTGTGAGCGGAAACTGGGGAGTGGATGTTGTGCACTGGAATTCTTACTCATAAACGCGAGCGGGAGCTTAGCATAGTAACTAGCGAGTTGGACAATGGGGATCGTTCTTTAGTGGACGCCTTTTCGCTACACTAATATAAAGCATTTGTTGACTAGGAATCCCGGTCTATTTTGTCATGGGATATCTTTCTGCACCACTGATTGACGCCATAACGAGAATTGGGCCGGTCAGTAACTTTGTAGCATGTTTACTTTTCACTTCCGTAGGATTACGCGAACTTTTTTCCCGCACCACTCACCGGCTTTTCTAACGTCATTCTTCCCAGTGGACACAGGCCGTTGGGATTTTTATAATTGTCTAGTAGAATGGACGTAGCTGTCGATGAGCTGTATGATTTAACAGTACGCTGACAACATGTATCTACTTATTCGAGTATTTTTTGTGAACTGAATTTTACTTAGCACTTGCTTCTTCTCAGCAAATTGGTTTTTATCTCCAGTACCGTATGGACGGATATTTGTTACCAATTAAATGGATGAATATGAAAATTGTGGCGGACTCAATTTCCCACAAAATAATCATAAAAAAATTTCCATGCGTGAAAGAGAACAAGGCAAAACTTAATTAACAAACTGCGCGGTATACACGTTAAATTTCATACTGAGACACCATGAAACCTCGGTTGTCGAATGAAAACCAAATAAGTGAAACCAACCTTACTGCGTCAGTATAAGCAGAATGCGGAAAAGAATGACCTATTCGGCCCCAATTTTCTTCGGGCCTACTAAGAAATGGCTCGTACATCAATTCTCTTAGTAACACCATTGTAGCAACCACTTCTAATCCATTCAAACGATGGTGGTTGTTTCTTCATGCCACATGAGCAGATCTGAAACACTGGGATAAAAAGTGGAATTGCGATATATTTCACAATCTTTTTCGGTCTTCTTAATCATGAATATCGGTTACATTTTTTGTTGTTTGTTAGCGCGGAAGAAAAAATAATTGGACACTTACGCGACCTTGACGTTTGGTGACCATTCGAACATCCTCCCCTGTCGCTGCTTCGCAAGGTAGGACTGATAAGTTGTACGTATTTTATACCACAGTTTATGTCAATCACTTCTCGAAATCAAGGCGATGAAATGGAAGGTAACCGTGAGGAGGCCTTACTTATGAAGAACCTTGGTAAAATATTTAAGGAAATATTTCCGCACACCAAAAAGTTAGAGGTCAATGGAATTCTATCCTACACGACTGATAATAACTCAGAGCGATTTTTGAAAATAGATTTCAGGTTACCGAATCAGTGCAGCACTTTTGATTTATTCCATAAGCAATATCCCGGTTCAACTATTAGTCACCAAATCTCCACATCCGTTCCATCGATATTATCGTTGTCACCAAAAACAGCATCTTCAAACTCACCTGATCTACCGGATGCAGATGTGTCCAGCTCTCGTAGTGCATCACCTCCATTACTCCCACCATCCATCATTCAGCCGCATAGAATAATTCGCACTGTAATGCTTGAAAATGTTCCAGCTGATCGAAATAATTGTAATGATACATTTTCCAAGCTTGAAAGTGATTTGTCGGAGCACGTCCGTCGTGATAGACGTAAATGTCGTAATCCAAAACGTCAAATTTTAACGTCGGATTCTTCTTCCGAGAAAGACGCAGATGAGATAGATGCTGACGGAGCGCTCTCACCCACGTTTGATTGCAATAAAAGATCAAAACTTTCCCCGTCAAATGATGGTGGGGAGGAATTACGTGAAAAGGATATTCTCAAAATGTCGGATATAAGGACGTGTGGTGACTCTGCCGTCACCATTGGTGCACCATTAACGACATTTGGATCCACCAGTTCAGCTAATGTACTTTTATTGTCATCACCGTCAATTTCCAGCGGAACTCGCTTGCAGTCACCGCCAGTTGTATCTTCTCCAGGTATAAACCAACCGCCAACTCAAACAAAATTGACATTTGCAACGAAGTCCCTCGGTTTGAATGACCTAAGTGAATTCTGCGGTCTCCTTCCCATTAATTCCCTGCTGAGTAGAACCGTGCTCCCGAGTGTTGACAATGGTGCGTTTTCAGTTAAAGTAACCGGAAACTCTTCAAACGTTAATCAGCCTATTATACTGACTGGTACTGATGCACTCACTCAAGTCTGCTCATCTGGTCTAGTTAATCCTTCCAACCCGTCGACCTCAGCAAGCCCTGCTTCAAATATTTTCTTTAACTCTAATTTGGCTGCCGCTGTAGCCGCTGCGCTCTCTGGTGTTAACAGCGGTACTCAGACACTTCATGAAAACATTATACATCAGGGGATATCGGCGGTTAATACTCCATCGATCGCTCTTACGGGCCCTTCTGGCGAAATACTCGGTACGATTCCACTAAATGCAGCCAACCTTCAACATGGAATAATAACCTCTACACAGTCCAATAACATGCTCGCTCCATCCCCCCATATTCACACAGGTTTGAACTCCATTGGCGCTTCATTTCCTCTTCAATCTGGACTTAACAATCCTTCTAGTCTTGTTAGTACGTTGAACTGGCTTCGATGTGCGTCAACATCGGATCATATTCAACAAGCCAACGTTTCTACAGCTCTAACTGCAAATACGCTCTCATTATCCTCGAATAACCCCGTATCTCTTTTTCAATCTCTATCCAATCAACAGCACACAATTCAGTCGTTAGCAGCCAGTGTATCTGGTAAACAACACCCCATGAATTCCATTTCAGTGGGCCCCACACTGGCCCTTATTGGTACTCTCGGCCTGAATTCAAACACCGTTAATACCTGTAGTGCTCCTACAAATGCGAATGGCACTATATGCTCAGTTTCAGTTAATAACTGCAGTGCAAATTCAACTCCATTACCAATGACATCAAATCCTAGTATGAACGTGGGTACTTCTACCGGCAACAACGCCGCATTGGTGGCTGCAGCACTTCTGCGAAGTTTAGCAAACTCGAGACAACTGCAGAGTGACAACGAAACTTCTTCGGATTCTTTAGGAAATAGCTTGCCGACTTCATTAACGTTGATAACAAACAGTCCAACATCCTCGGTGCCAAACAGACTAAATACAATCTCTACTGACGTTTCACTTGGGTGTCTGGGCAGCCTTTTGGCTACGAAATCAATTACCTCCAACCCAGTTAATTGTAACGCTCCAACCACTCTCACAGTGGAGTCATCAAATCCTCTCATGGCTGCTGTTCTTAATCATACTAATAATTCCGGAATCACCCCACGTGGATCTATAATGTTCTCGTGCCCTCGTGGCCCGGGGGAAATGAACCTGTTGCTTTCTCCGGCCTCTGCTCATTCTTTTGCTGCTACCCCTCTCAACACCATTTCAACCGGTCCAACCGCAATTTCATTCCAGGGTCTCCAGAACCAAGCTTCTACAGGACTTGCTTTAGCTTCACCAGTTTTGTTCCATAATCCAGTCACGTCGTCTAATGTACCAAAGTTAACGACTCTTGTAACATCTACTACTACAGTTACTACACCCATTGTTTCAGTGGCCCATTCCACTGAGCAAACTATTTTGAGTAGGGCAGATCAAGCATCGCAAGTTACGAACCCAACCCGTTTATGTCCCAACGAAGATCGTCAGTCATTCAGTTCCGCTGATCAGACAGCCTCTGCAATTGATCGTATACTACAGACAATCAAGGGTTGTATGAGCAGTACTGAAAACCGGGAAAATGAAACGAAAATAAAAATACATTCAGGATCCACTCGTAAGGTAGAAAGTTCCAACAACCACATAACTAACTCGCAAATCCCAAACAACGGAGATGTTTGTGCTTCCATGAGTACTACTGAGCAAAAGCGAACTTTTTCGTTGAAATTGACACCAGTCACTCTTTGTGTCAAAGGTTCAGCTGGAGTTCCGGATTTTAATGGTACACATCAGTCAAACGAAGAGTCGAACTCAGCCGTTGCCCCTGCAGATAAGCCATCTCTTTTTTTCACTAGAGATGGGGATGATGGTGACAGTCAGACCACAGGGGTCCCAAGGGTTTATCGCTGTCGATACTGCGGGAAAAGTTTTAATCGTAAGTTTTGCCGAGAACGGCATGAGAGGCTGCATACAGGAGTTAAGCCGTACACCTGTGAGATCTGTGACGAGAAGTTTATTCGCCTAGAAGATAAGAAACGCCATGTACGCTCTCTGCAACACTGTTTAATGGGGCGTACAATGTGTATGCGGACGGAGTCCACTTCGCTTACTAGTGAGGATGGCCTGACTTCTAAGCCCAATCCATCTGGTATTTTGCCCATTTTAACTCACGCGCTCCACGAGACTACCCAGGATGGTATAGAGGACACCTTCACAGACCCCGATGAACCCAATGGTGTTGACATGAGTGATGGCACCAGCAACGATGTTGCAAGTGAATGCGGATCGTTCGATGTGGATGAGAGTCCTGAAAAAGCAACGGTATTACATTTAGAACAAACTGGTGATCAAATTGATTCAAACAACACTCTTTTAAAGAATACAACTGCGATCTGCCAGGAAGTGGAGGTATTTCACATAGATGAACATGAGTGTACTCCAAATGATCCCACTGGTTTTACAATTAACGATAAACACCCAGTGTGCAAACCGCAAGGTAGATGTCGCTCTGCCTTGAGGGAAGCACAGACAGAATCCAACGGGGCGTCGAATGTACAGAATGAGCCCTTGATGAAGTGCGTTTCTGCAGCTCCTTTGAACGATGTTGTTTGCGATTCACGTGTGAGTTTGCAGTGATTCCATTAAATGTGTTGCTTCTGTCCCCGCTGTTTGTTCTTCACATGAAGATCAGTCTTCTTTTCTCTGTGGATATTTATCTGAAAATATCGACTGAGTTTTGCTTTTTGCCCGTAACACTTACAACCGTGCATTTTTATCACACCATAAGGAAGTTAACTTCCACATACTGCATTTGAATCCCTCGCTGCGCAAATGCTTTCGTTTGTATATCTTTACGTACGGATTGAAGTTACTGGTGGTGCCTCGTCAGTTTTCTCTATCAAGTTGTTGTTGCCTGTGTTTAAGTGAGAATATTGTCAAGTGACTTCTCAGTGTAAAGACTAGTACTGAATTTTCTTTTCAAAAGTCTAGTAGATGCAAACAGCAACAAGTATCGTACATTCCACATTTCGTTTTTCTTGTATTATAAACTAATGTACAACTCACGGGACCAGCGCTTTTTACTTACATTTTGGCCAGCTTATTTACAGCTTCTTGAAACTACTGATCTCTGGATTCTTTACTTGGTTAATTGATTCTATTATCACATTATTGTCGTCTTTTTTGACTATTTAAAAATTCAAGTGATTATTACTGTGAAAGTTATGCAGTACTCTGTAGCCGTGATGTTGTTAAATTGCTGACTTGAAAGATATCCCGGCGACGGGAATATTCGATACTAATAATACGAGATTCAGTTTTAGTATCGGTTACTCTAGATCCCCTTAACTAGGGATGCGTTGCATGCTTTTGAACGGAAAATGAATAAAGTGGTTTCGGGCGTTTGACCTGTACAGACCGTCCGTGCACAGATGGATAGAACACACGATTAACGTCAGCAGGCCGATTCGGACCTGATATGAAAAGGTAATGACTCTCTTTCTAGATTCTTTACACTTCACGTATGTGTACTGTCTTTTCGTCATTGATCGCCTGGGTAACCTTTGTTTAATGTCACTTATTTTAAAGTTAATCGGTTTTCACACGAACCCGCCGCATCTCTCACTACTGCACCCAACTGAACACGATATCTCGAGTACCACACAGTTGGACAAAAAATGGGCAATGCTGCCAGTATTATTTCGTCCTGTAACAAGATTTTTCGTTGTAAGTCGACTTAGGCCTCCATACATGGCTGTATCGATCGGTCGGAGTATCACAGCGTTGAAACGTTGGGGGAGTATGGATGGGTAACGTTAACAGTAAATGTTCTTGCAATAATTCCATCAGCGGTGTAATTCAGCGAAACCAACTCATTCTTCCTATCTGGTTAAATATGTGTTCCAACGTGTACTGAATTATCACCTGTTTGTGTTGTAAGGGTAGTTTTGTATTCGTTAAATCGCTCACTCGGACTTTCCTATTTAACTTTCTGCAGTGAACTTGTGGCTTACCATTCAACTCCCTATGTTCCAGTCAATCGCCCACTTTTGGTCTCCGACAGTCAGATTGCCAAGTTAGATGAGGTTGTGCCAAGTCAATCGAACTAATGGCTGAATGATTGGGCGATATTCTTGAAAGGGCACACAGACGATCGGTGTCGAGAAGAAGGCATTACTAACACCAGTGCAGTTTTTATTCATTCCAACCAATGCACGCGTGCAAATGTAGAGTTCTACGTGAATATTGTGCACTTTTCTTGTCAGGTCCGATCCAGCTAACTGTTGGTAATTGTTTCTGCTCAGGTTTTTGTCTAACATTATATATATATATATATATACATTTGTATGCCGAAAAAGTATTCGAACGTACTGTTGACATTCTAGTGTTATACAACAGATTATGTAGCATATTTGACACGAAAAGATTTACACCAAGGCAGACCACACTGCAAGGATACCAGTGTGGACCCCGTATTTGATGGGAAGCCAAATGATTCTATCTAGACTGACGACAGTTTCCAAGCAGTTTGTGGAATGCTAAATAAAATCCCCCAGCAATACACTTCTGGATGTGTTTTGCAGCCTTAGGGTACAGTGCTTTTACGAGGTTGTCATGGTTACGTAAATATAATGTTGGGTAATGAGGTTATAAAGGTTTTCACATGTTCATTTAGGAGTGTTTCAATAGTCGTGGAGCAAGGAATGTGTAATAGCCACCTGCATATTCAAGGCTAATGTGGCCTTCGGCAATTCAGGTCATATCTGGCTACGGAGAGGCATTTCCTTGAAATGTAAAGAACGCCCTTCTAATGCGGTTGTCAGGGCAGTGTTACTGTTCAGTTGCACAGCATGCCTGTCAGTGGTGGAGAACGTGAACCATCCTAAAGTGTTTTGGCATAGGTGTTTACGTTCCATCGTATTCTGTGGGCGGTACCGACGATGGAGTTAGGAAGGGGATGTTTAGTGACGAGAGTGAAAAGAATGCATTCGTTTTCTTTTTAAGATACATTGACCTAAATGGTCGGATTATGTACTAAATCGGCCGGATGACCGCCTAACACGTCCAGCACACTTGCTTCAATAATGCGGTTGCTTGACGTAAGATTCGAGGTAGACGAATTGTGATAACGTAGAACAGTGAACACAAACGCCGGTAGATGACATTTACCTCGTGGGCTGAAGTATCCACTACTCGGGATCTAAGGTTGGGAACGCTAGGAGAGATGGCGATCGACCGACTTTAATGTCAAGAATGTTGCTGTTGTATGATTGATCTGTCCATGAGTGAGGTAGTAAAAAACCCAAGTTTCCTTGAAGCTGTCCCCTTACTTCCAATCTTAATGCCTTCGCTTACATGCAAGTGGTTGGCATCGACGTTGATTGTATGACTGATAAGAGTTGCCATTTAAGTTTCATTTATTTCTCTGGGTGAGTTGGTGAAAGCGAATCACGAGGTTGGCTGTTCTGGGCTTCGGCGCTGCCTTATCTCAACCACTCCGACTTCTGCCTATAGGACCGTTCAATTTAAGCTGCAAGATGGTATAACAGGCACCTGACTTCCTAGTTACATAAAAAGAACTTTTGCAAGAATTATCACGCCCAAATTAAATTCATTGCGCGGAGCTAGACTTTTCGGTTTGTCTTTAACGACGGATATTCGATGGTAGCTTGGTTTCGAACTACTTCTTAACCGAACTTCGTGTGGGCCACTGTTGATGGTTTTCTGCCAAGTTGGGACTTACCTTGTAAATACTGTAGAGCGCTGATACAGGAAATGCCAGTTTCCTGATCTTTTAAAGATCTTTTGTATCACGACTTGGAAAAGCGAGGTAGATTTAGTGTGTCAAATATTTTTCAGGTTTAGTGATATCGTTTACGTATTTCTGCTTGCTCTTGATTTTTTAGTTTTACTTGCTAGAGATAATTACCAGTTGTATGGGTCCTAAGTAGATCACCAGTGTCAACAACGATTTGCAGTACAAAGTCACTAATCCCAACTTGATCGCTATATTGAGCTAGTTTGGTTGGAGACTATGAATGTGTTATACTCACTTGTAGCAAAATGTTTAGTATTGCTGTGTTGTGTAACTCAAGTTAAACCTACCAAGAAATAGGCGCAACACTAAGTAGAGCAGAGGATCTGGAACAGACTGTTAGCTTTACAGAATTAGAATCTAATGAATCCCTTATTAATTTGACTCACTAGCAATAACGTTCACTACTTCCATATACCGTGTCAGGGTTGGGTCGCTTACTTAAGATGCCAACTATACCGAGCACTTCGTGCTAACATTTCAGTCGATCAACGTGAGGTGGACAAAAGATGAGTTGGCATAGAGAAATGACGGGAGTTGTCAAAAAGGTTAGCCATGATAGACCAGATTGGGGCTCTCGGAATCCACAAAGTCTGTGTTTGAAGATTTTAGAAAAGGGAACGGCCGAAAGTTATTTGTTAGTCAAGTGCAGTAAACGAAATAGGTCTGAAATCCGCAACAAGTTTGTCCTGAGGAAACTCCCTCATTCTCATTTTTACTTTATTTTTTTAGTTTTTAGGGTTAGTAGGTTACCTACTGTTGCACGTTTTAGTTTAGATATGAAGGCTTTGTTAAAAATCTGGTTCCAACCCTGCCCTCCTTTTTATTTAAAAGGTGGAGATTGTCTCTTTTTACATGGTAATATGGCAGTCAAGCATCACTCCCAACCACTGGCGTATTGTTGTCTGTGACACTGATGGTGTAGGTTATCGTTTATAATCTTTGCTGCTGGAAAAATGGGACAATTGACTACATACCAGATTGCACTGCTATATCTATCAGAAGACGGAACCAATCACGCAACAGTACGGTATACTATCCTTTGTAGTTTGCTGTGATACAAACGAATAAATCACACTGCGTGTGATAGCTCACTGGCTGTTTATCTGGGAGTTTCCTTACTTCGAACGGTAACTAGAAGATTGTTGTGTATGACTGACAAATTTGGTAAACGTCACGGTTCCGTCGCTTACAGTCCGCTTCTGATGTTGAATCTGATGGACCAGACCGAAGACGATCGATGTCTATAACGCCCACAGTCACAGAGGGTGTAAAAATTCACGTGGACTCGAACGGCTGGGACTCAGTTCACAATGAATCATGCCTGACGGCTCACTTACGATATAATCCGAACCAGAGTGAGGTTTGTGTAGCTGTAATCGAAATATTGACCCATTGATCCTGAAGTACGGCATTAAAATTACGGCCGCGCCTGAGGTTGTTCCACCAAAATGTACTAGTCTAATAGTTTATCTACATGCGAAACCAAGTATCAAATGCGTATCGCTATAACGCAGGTAACGCCGTTGGTTGGACATATTCTTACAGTAGACACATAATACATCTACATATTTATTCTGGGTCTGATAGAATTTATTCAACGCAACAACCAACTGAAGCCGATAATAGTAATCGAAACGACGCTGAAAGGAGCACGTTTTATAACAATACCTTTTGTTAGATAGGATTTTACGGCGCCTTTTACAATGTCCAACCAGAGGTCAGCATAATCTCTTCGACCCGATTGGTTACATCTTGTGAGGCTCAACCTTGACGTCAAAACCTTCATCGGCTGAATCAGGTGACTACCACTTCTAGCGCAATCGCTCAGCGTGTTATGGTTTAACATTCAACAGACGTACCCAATTCACTAAATTTTGTATAACTAAATGAACACGTTTTTCTACATGCCCGACTTGCTGGTTCCGAAAGCAAGTTGACTGACTGTTTCGTTGTTTATGCCGTGTTGCCATTACACATATTCATTCATTCATTCATTATAACAGCCATGAGCCTGACCAAAGGTACTGTGGCTCGGGCCGCCGCTCACCTCAACAGTGACATGGAATATCCTAGAAGAAAACGTTACTAAGAAGGGTGAAAATTATTGAGAAAAGACTAAGAGGAAGAAGCGGAAATGGAATGGATACAGGTACGCCATTGACTGCGACACATC
>JTDE01003420.1:5839-20807 GCA_014338405.1 Paragonimus skrjabini miyazakii | reverse complement strand
TATATGACAGGATTAATGACATCTGGTTCTGATTATTCTCCATGCTAGTGTTCTGGTACAGTCTCAAACAATATATGGTATCCTGTGATTTCCTGATCTCGTATGCTCACAAAAAGGTTCATTCTTTGATTGTATTGTAGTGTGATAACAACCCAGTATGAACGGATGTTACTGTATAAACTTGAACAATGCACCTGGAGCCCACCTATAGTTTTCAATTCACTTGATCATCTAAAATCTAAATAAATAACATCAGATTTTGATGTGTGAACGACACTGGTAAATCCAAAATTATTTTTATCTACGAGCACCCCTTCCCCCATTAACTGTGTCGCGTACATGGCTGCTGAGTCCAAACAGTTAGGGATGATGAATCCAGTAGCACTGAACGATCTTTGTTTAGTGGAAAAAATAATATTCCATTTCACACAAAACAAGAGTGTTGGACGAAAAGCAAATTGTAGTACAATTGATCCGTTCGTTATTACTTTCCACGATCTTGAGTGAAACAATTCGATCCAATAAGTGTTTATACACATTGTTTTAATCACCTCTCACAAACGAATTTGACTTAGCTGTTGACCTCCGTTTCTGATTGGCTTGCATCGACCGATTACAGTACCGCTTGTAAACGGCTTGCGCATGGGTTCTGATTGGCCGAATGTTCCACAAACAGGAAACCGCTGTAGTTCAATCCCTGTAGATATCAAACTAAAACTTACACTATCATACAGACTTCACGATATGGAGTCAACGATTCAACCAACGACTGGCTTTACCTTTGTCTGAACTTATCACGTGGAAATAATAACCAGACTGAGATACGAAAAGGCCTGTTCCTATCCATTAGACCATTAGATCTGGACTCGCGGCATAACACGAGAGGACGTTTGGACAGCCCGAGCATGCGTGTTTATCACATATTGACTCAAAGTTCGGACAGACTCGAGTGATCTCACAGATCAGGGTTGATCGATCGAGCGGCCAACGACGGCGTTTACCACCCCTATGAACTCTAGCAATAGGAATGTGCCGCACCAACTTATGTGCCGGAGCTACATCGCGAGCGATCCAAACAATCGATAGACCGAACGGTCGGAGGTAGTGTGAGAAACAAGTCAGTGAAGACTGTCCAAAATCCCGGTGATTCTGTGATAATCTCGCGTGCAGACCATGGTCCCAGTTCGCATTATTCAAAAACCACAAGCAAGCCACCTCCAAGTCGTGCTGTAATCGTTCCGGTTTTAATGTTGCTCGCATGATTGATGGTCCAGAGAATGAGTTTCGATTTGACGTTCTGACTCGTATGGACTATCTCTATTTAGAACACTGAGTCCCGTTTATTCATTTAGTCAAAACAGATAGAAGACCTATGTCGCGAAATGTCAACGTTTGGATTTCAGTCGCTAACGTAAAGCCAGGAAAGTAGCGCACGAAAGGTCAACACTATTCGGTTGGTTAGTTCACTTGTTGGTGTGTATAGTTTGTATAAAATTTACTAGTTTTTTCGTGGGCGACTGATGAGAGTAAATCGAAATGGTAACATCTTGCAATGTATGCCTTTCTTCCGTTTTTACTAAACACTTACAGCATTCATCCTTTCTCAACCCACTCTGGGGCTGTGGTGAATGCTTACTCGTTAGCAGGTCAACCACAAAACGGCTGGTCGATTTCAGCCTATGAGCGAAAGGAAGCGCAACAGCTAAGGAAACTAACTCACATACGTTCCTTCAACCTCCCTGACCTTGACCCTGAGGTCTGTTGGATAAATACTCGGACTACAATCCCAGAATAGATTGAGAAAGGGTTTTTGCAAAAGGTTGGTCTCAGTGACCACCAGAGAAGTAGAGTCTGGGTCGTGGATTCGATTCTCCGGCGTGCGTGATGATGAGACCCAACAGCTGTCCACCCCTTCGCCGGTTGTCACTGGGACCAAGGGTTTTCAATGATGGGGGTGATAGCTCGAACAAAAGGTACAGGTATCCAATCTTTTGACGACCTTGACATTTAGACTGAAAATGTTTCACTATCAACGCAGGTGACAAATAAGTGCGTAGGGGTCTCAGTTCATAGGTATGCGTGCTCGCTCCCTTACGCACTATTGATATCATACGTTTTAGTAACGAAACATTTGCAATCTAAGTCGGAAAACGGAATAACTAAAGATGAACTTGATCTGTCCTTGTAATACAAAAGTGAACATTCATTAATGCAGTAAGGTTTTAACCCAGGAAATAAAGATAAGGCCAGTCGACAATATTACTCCGTTCTAATGAAATACGATAAACTGAACAATCCTATTGACCAATTAAGAGGTGTGGTCGGATAAGCAATGGTATTCATTCTCGTGTGTTGCAGTACAGTGAGGTAGCTGTTTCAGTCTGAATGGGAATATCTCAAAATGTTTCTCAAGCAGCTTAGATAGTTCACTATTAAATAGACCGAACACTACGAGCAGTCGTTTTGGTAGCAGAAGCAGCCAACCCAACGAATGTACTTGAAAAATAAACGTTTTTTCAAGGTGATTCCGTCTTTTTTCACAGAAGAATCGGATACGGCTGTGCCCATTTTCCGAAGTAGAACTTTACGATAGCGAAACCCGGTCAACGAGAACAAATTTAAACGCAATTTGTTCGTCAGTGTTGAAAGTTGAACATAAATGGCGACAAAACCTAGTTTTTTCAAATAGAAAAACAATGAATTATAGGGACATTTCACAAGTAAGTTAGCTATCATGTAGAACGCTTATCAATTTGCCTCACCCGGTTATCAGTGAAAAAACGGTTGCTGTTTTTTATCACAAAGCATGGAATTGGGATAGATCACGCTTGAAACTGCTATATTAGGAGAGGATGAAGTAAACGAACACGCAGGTACGAACAGATTAGTCAAGGTTGTAGTTATAGAGGCGACGACAAAAACCGCGACTGAGCGGTGAGAACGGGAAATCTAGACTTAAAATTTGCACAGTTAATCATCAAGAGATAAGAGTCTACAGTCAGAGTAGAGCAATGCATCTCAGTTTCATTCGATTTTGTCGGGCGAAAGTTTATGAAATCGAAAATAAAATGCATCGGAAATGGTATACAGGAACCCATAAGACATCCAAAAAGCACCAACGTTTTGGGTATGCGAATAATTTGTCTGGGACAGGCAAGAAGCGGTTATCAGATAAATCGATCCGAAGCCAAATATATACACAAAATGACTACAACTTATTGTTTCAGAGCAGAGCGAGGTAAATTTTCAAACATATCCGAAGTAAATGAAGACTGAGTACGAAGTTGGAAGTTCCAGTTGACGGTCATGATGATCGTGTGCTCGTTAAGTTTGATATTTAGACTGTGAATCAAACGAGATGTTATCACTGCGTATTCAACACATTTGATGGTCAAACTTTTGCAAACTAGATATCAAACTCAGCAAACAGGCGAATAACGAGACGTTAAAAAGGTGGTCTACGATACTGGTTAGCATACAAACAACAGCATAATCGTGAAATTTCACGTAATGCCACAAACTAAGACAGAAAACCAGCACAAAACTGTATAGCTCGATTACCGAAGCATGTTAACAGAATGAGGCTGCTAATCATAGAAATACTGAGATACAAAAATGATTGCGTTGACAGCAGCCGTCATCGTACACTAAAACGTCTGGTGTAGCATTCGACATGGAGCAAAATGTGAAGGTGTACACAATGACATTACGCGGCAACCATGAGGCACTGCAAAAACATGCGCGGACCATATAAAACCTCCGGGAAGGTAGTTGACAAACTGAATGCATTCCGTTCCCAGGTTGAAAACAGCCAGTGCAGGCACCTTGAACACATGCATAAGGAGGAAACCGATTTCAATGACAACTGTCTGACCAAAGCTTATTAAGTATCAGCAGCCCGAAAAGCAGTCATGTCGCCTTTCAGGAATGCTTCGTGATCTGATTTATTCTGATCGCACTTCATAGGCGATGAGGAAAACGAAAAAACATCCTTCGTTTCCATAGCTGTTACGTTTCCTTTCGTTCACAAACTGAACTCGATCAGCCGATTTTTGTAGTTGGCCTGCAAACGCGCAGACATCCACCACGGTCCCGAATAGGATTGAGAAAGGGTCTCGCAAACAGTGGATGAGTATTTGGACAACAATCTACCGTTTATTCATAGGTGGTGGATTCGATTCTCCGGCGCACATGGTGCTGATGAGACCTAACTAGATTGAAACAGTTGCTCATCACTTTGTTGGTGGCCACTGGAACAAACTGTTTGTAAAGAAAGCTTCTGCTGAAGTTAAGTGATCAGTGCCGAAAGAACAGTCTTAAGTCAAAAACCATATATTGAAATATTCAACCGTTTTGTTGTAATAAACTAGAAAATACTCGTTGATGTTGAGATAAAGTCTCGTCTAATGGACAGAAAATAGCTTTCAAATAACAGTGATGGGATGAAACAATTAAGGTAAGTTGAACCGTTGAGACTCCTTATCCAAATTATCAAAATAGAAAGAAGACATGTTGACGGATGTCGACATTTCGTTTAATCTCTTCATCCACTTACTTACAACAGTCAATTCAAACAGTTAAGTATGATCCGAATAGCGTCCAATCAAACAGATAGAATGTTCGACGTCAGAAGTTCACTAACAAGCAAGGGATATAATGTGAGTCAGTGATTTTCGAGCACACATAGCTCATTGTCGATATCTGATCAGTAAGACATCACTGATAGCCAAACGTTCCGTGTTTGAGTTACGAATTAATACAGTGAACGAATTGATTGGATTCATTATGTGGCCAATCACCTGTATGTGTTTTTGGTATTCAAGAATGAGAGGTTGCGTTGTTTGTCTTTAGTCGTTCTGATGTCTTGCTCCACAGAATAGATCAGCCATTTGGGGATTTGTTCTGAGGCTCGCTGACGAAGGCACTGATTCGTTTTGCCAGTGTAACTGCAGATAAACTGATAGCCAATATGAGAGGTCGAATGGGCAGATGGACAACGTTTGGCTTTACTCAGACTTACTCCCCGGGTTGATTGTAAGAGCCACAGTTTACCTGAAGCATATGTTCGACACAACGAGGATTGAAACCTATGTCGAACTGTGCCGATCAAATGATCTTCTCCTGTATGAAAACATCTTTTGGGGGGACAGTGTACACAACCGGTTTTGCTTGTTTAGGTTTGATATAGATACGGATGTCCATTCGTAAGAAGCATTTTCCTTAAGGACTGCTCTACGAAAGCTAGCGTATTAGCCACAAAAATTCGGTGGGCTCGAATGAATAGTGTTTAAACCAGCCCGTGTATACAGTTGACCAGTGCAAAACTAGTAAAGTGGATATATATATAATGGATTTGCGGAAAAACAGAGCGTTGAAATGTCCCATCTAAGTGTCGAGTGAGTAAAACGTCTAAAAAATGGCTTTTATTTCAGAAGTAACGAACAAAGAAGGGTGTAAAGAATTCGTGAGATTATAAAGCGTGATGAAATGATCATGCTTAGTAAAAATCGAAAAGTCATCAACGTAGCGTTTGCGAAACACAATTAAATCAATACGGTTTGAGAATGATTAATCCGGATAGGCGGTTGAGGAGATTAAACGAAATGTCCACATCTCGCAACATGTCTTCTCTATGCTTTGACGAGTTAACGGAATGTCTAGGATGGATTTACCGACAAACCAAGTTTTGCATAATTACGCCGAGTGAAATGTGTCGTTCATTATCATAGCAAGTTGAACACGGATAGTTGGATAACTATGACCAGAATTTAGAAAAACAAACAGGTTGACAGGAAGGAGCATCCGGCTAAAACACTACTGCTGAGTACTTACAATGACTAAGCTTGAGCCTGGTGTTTCTTTTTGAAAGGTGTTGGCTAGAAAGTTTACTGAAATATGAAATCTGTAGGAAAATGTGGGTGGTATTTAGTTTACATCGATCAAATACATTACTGTCAATCAGTAAACAAGAAACTGCCCAACAAGATTAATAAACTCCGTTGTTTCAACTTGACTGAGCAAACCTGATCGTGGTATTATCGACTGAAGTTAACGAAACAGTCGCTCTGTCTTCTCCAAAGATGATTCGGTAACTTGAACGGTACTCGCAAGCAAATGCAATTTAGTGTTTACATAGGATAACTCGGTTGTACCTGATGTGAGAGCAAGGAGCACTCATCAGCAAAGCTGCTTTACGAGAAAATAAGTCAGAGTTCAAATCCTCGTTCTAGCACTCATGAGTGGTCCTACTAACAGCGGAACTCGAGGTAGATGACTGTTTTTGGAAGGACTAAGTTGAAAAGTCTATATGAATGGAAAATCTGCGATTAACTGTGACCGGCGTTCATTATATGTCAACCATATTCACAATAATTTTTTAAGAAATGACTTCTTTTATATGTAGATTACAATGAAGCAATAGATTCATTTCGCAATGCACACTTATCAACACACACTCAGAGAACGGCTTTAGTTTCGTTTGAACAGACGCAAAGATAATAAGATGATTACTCGAATGGGCAAACGTTGTGTCCCCTTCAGTCTCGGTCTCACAAACCGCTTATGAACCGGCGATTCAGCACAATTGCACACAACACGGATCCACCCGTAAGGACTCGGTTACTCTGTCTACAGTAGCGGAAATTGAGGGCCGAGGTAATGCGTCCTTTCAAGATGCTCAGTTATACGAAATCTAGTAGAACAAAGTATTAAATCACCAAACGAGAAAAGCCAGTCATTAGTGAACACCACTGTGAATCAAAAGTGTCACTTTTCTTTTCTACTAGTAGGACTGTCTGGAAGGCAAAAATGAGACGTGTTTGCAATCATTGAGAGACGGTGCATCCACTCACTATGACCGTCACACGTCAACTGATGGCAACAACTATCATGATGTGGTAATGAGATTAAAAAATGTTTTAAACGGGTGTAGAGGCATGTAGCAAAAATCTTAAATCTACCGAATACCTAGCATACTGCGTAAGCATGTTACAACAACACGGTACGAACACAAGTACAGTAGGTAGGTATGTTGAAAATAAGATAAATTCCACAAGCGAACTTCATTAATTAGAATTCTATACCATACGTGACATAGCCATGTCCTGAAAGAAAGGTAAAAAGATCTGACCGGTCAAACTGGACAATTTCTGTCTCATACAGCTTACCACAGTTACTTTATAGACAAGAAGCAGTATGAATATGAAGGAATCTTATTGGTTTCAAGACTTTAACTTTTTTTTTAATGGTTGTTTCTGTTCCGCTTGTTTAAACGAAGCATTTTCCAAACAACCTGGGTACTATCTTCATTGGTCACTTCGTTCAGATTTTGGCTTACTCGAGTAACCGATTGTGTATGGCTGTGATATTCAGCGAATCATCTGCTAACCGCACAACTACAAGTTCCTCTCTTTACAGACTTCAAGCATGAACATCAACTGCTTCACAGCTTGATGCAAAAGCATTGACTGAAGGTTAATTTACCTTACCTTATCAACCAACCTCAGGTTCCACAAATAAAATCCAAAAAGGTGCTTGTTAGGAAGGTGTACGAAAGACACACAACAATTAATCAACCTAATAACTGAAGACCTCGTTCGGTAAGATGTTTGCATTATTGTCCCTGAAAATCTATTGGCTGACAATTACGTTGCACAAATGACGATTCCATTACACACAAACAAGTATGGCAGCAACAATCGAAGATAGATAATCAGCAAACAGTTTTGAGGTAGAACAAATGAGGTTTCGCAATCATGTTGCAGGATATAAGGTACAGATATAAAATGTCTGCAATTTCATGGAAAGGCCCACGCTTTTCCGTCACCTCTGGAAAGTGTAGATGTACACACAACGCCTTAACCTCCTAAATACATACGTTGATGGTTTAACTCATCTCAAACAACACCGTTGCAACTAACAAGGTAGATAAAATTAGTTCCTAACTCTAATATGCCAACCCTAAGGATGGATGTAAGTGCAAGTTTCTATCAATGTCAAAGTGATATTTCGTACTTTGTAGAGGTTCACATCCAATAACGCTATTTGTCAGTCAGCACAGGTTACAGCGATGACACTATCATAATCAAAAAAAAGCCTCACCTTCAGGAGAATTCGAACTAGCGAAATATGCCTCTACTCCTGGAACTCCGACATCACAGACTAGAGCTAAGAAACTGTATATTTCTGGACTTGGCAGATTGTTTACTCGTGTCGTAGAGTACATGATCTTGACTAGGGTAGTTGGAAAGAGCTCAGTCAAAGCACAGATTTCATCATATTACAGGTTACGTCAGTGAGAAACTGTTGATGATAGGAAACCCACAAACTTGTTTACGGCGAAGTATACAAAAAGTAACCACGGTCTGATGATCGTATGATGATTAATGTACACAACTGCAATCTAAATAAAGAACGGTTGACTCACGGAATCGGAATCCTTGGACAACAGTACATGTTGTCATAAGCTACCATTCAGCATAGGTCATGAGATAAGAGGACAACCACAGGAAGTGAACTTATGCACCAGTGGTTTGGAGAATTTGGTTGGGCATAAACGAGGACACGCTGCGGGTGACGAAAATAGCATGTACTCGTTGTGACAGGAGCACACTTACTGACCACCCATATGACTGATGGAAGTCAAATTCATTCCAGATTTCTGACACGGTGCATTTTAAGAATGTGAGAAATGAATGCTGAATTTTCAGACCGAGTTGGACAAATTCCTCTTTCAGTTTCCTCATGTACAGCCACCAACCTATGAAGGATCCAACAAGGACGTACATTCGCTCTAACTTCTATCCAAAAACGCAACCACTTCAATTTTCGGGGTTGACAGCCGTATCAGTAGGTTATGGAGGGTTCTCATATGATTACAAAATGGCAAAGAAACCGCTTCAAAACATAGTACTCCGTGTTACGTAACCACACACAGTTCCCGAGTTACCAAAATCGATATAATAGCCTTTGAGCACGATATGGACTACAACTGACGACAGTAGTTATTATGCTGCTATCCACTTGGTTACCAGCTTGTACAGCTGATGGCGGTGACTAAATGGAGAAGCCTTCTACTTTGTGTACATACTAACATACCCAAGATGTACTGCAAACTCTATCTGGACTGACAGAAAACATGTCAACCAAAGTGGTTCGGTAAATCTAACTCAGAAATGGTAAAAAGTAAATGTTACTATCTCTTGGAACAGATCTTTTGTTGTCCTAACAGAGTGAATAAACGGTCTCAATGCAGTGAGGAGTAGTATGGAACAAGGAGAGTAAAAAGATCAAACCATCTGATTGCCAGCGAACACTATTCCTCAAAAGCGGCTGGAAGATGAGAAGATAGACTGAACAAATTCGGTGTTCACGAGTGCTTATTGAGAAGTGTCATTCTGGAACAGATGTAAAAACGATTAACATAACAAACACTAGGTGGAATAGGCAGACCTTCATCTAGAAATCATGTTCTGAGTTTCGACCAAATTCGACCATACTACAAACTGAATAGCTCATGAACGAGGCCCAACATACTCAACAAACAAAAACGACAACTCACGTTAATGATGCACATAATCCTGTCAATATTGTGGTCACTGACTGGAATTGATCGTGCAACACATAGAATTGGACTACATTCTGATTTCCGTATAACTTCATAAACGGCGAACAACCTCTCCAAATAACTTGGAAGAATCGATGCAATTTGTCCAGTGACTGGAATACTAACTAAGTAACAGTTTGAGAATGATCAAACGAACGAACACAGATTTCTGCAAACTATTGTTTCATTCATTTTTCCTGCTATTAAACGTCCACACCACGTTTTGCTAAATACAAAATGCCCAATGAAAGGTCAAGTGGATTAGAAACTGGACATATTCGACAGAAAACCAGGGCTATTCAGTAGGAATTTGTCAGCGGTCAATTGGTTCAACTGTGTCACAGTTAGTTTGCTACGGTGCGATCACCGAAACGGCTGTTCACGTTAACGTGAGGCGTGGAACATAATGCTTTCAGTAGAGATCGATGACGACTGTGGGCATCTCTCTTTACACAAATTTGCCCACAAATGTTCCAACTATCTCATTTACTTTTTCTAAGAATCCATATGAGATTATCGTAAGCGCTGCCAAGTAAACACTACCACTAAGTTGCTTCAAACTCCTGTCAACTTCGAAGACAAAAAAATCACTTCTAAAGTTTTACCTGAACAACTCGGTAACAACGGGCTCTAAACATCGGATTGTTCCTGTCGGGGAAGTCGCCAGTTCCCTGAAAATATGGTGTGACAAGAAGACAAAAAAAGTACACTGTCAATGACCTTCATCGTGGCTATAGTCGTGTACTTCTTCGTTCTCTACGACCGTTCTCAACCGTCGTGATAACTGTTGTCATTCTGACTACGCGCCTAGACTGAACTAGCTGGACTATTGACTGGTCCATTCTTTTTGGGTTTATTTTGTTGCTAGTCGCAAACCCTATAAATACGAACAGGTTTGTGACTATGTTGTCTTCGAGCTGAGTGATATAAAAAAAGCTCTGTTTGAAGGCCAGTCTTTTTTCTGTATTCATGTGGTAGCTCCGGGTGGATTGGTTGGATGGGAAGAGAATAAATGACCGCGTATACTCCATCGTTTGCTATCGTTATCCGCTGTTTCATTGACCATTATTCCGTTTCTGTTTATGCGCTCGTAGGCTATAAGACCCAGCTACAACAGTTCCAATGCTCGCTGTTTCCCTAACGGAACGAATGTTTTTGAGTCACAGTGATTCACATGATAATAAGAAGCTCAGTGACGATCATACTTCAGTTATATATTGACCTAATTTAGTCGATCGGATTGCAAATAACAACAATCCAACCCACCAGAACTCTGAACTATAATTATCAATATTTCGGATTCAAGCGATTATCTCAATTGCCTGATCATGATAGGTGTTCATGTTAGCTTACATCACTAGTTTTTCGCCGAATAACTCGAATAATCCCTATGTAAATTTTACTGGAAAAATATCATTGGCGTGCAGACTATCTGACCCATCCGCGCAGAAAACGCTGTACAGCACATCTGAAAGAAGAAAGTATTGATATAACCATGGGAAACCACCAAAAGTCCGATTTCACCCACAACAAACCTTGTTCCTAGATTTCTGATTCCGTAAGCCGAACAGTATCCTCACGACAGCAATAACAAAGCGGTATCGATTGAAAGGCATAACTGATTTTCGTGAACTCAGATCGCTCACGGAACAAACTGGCAGTCTGGTTCTCATTTGAACCATGGGTGTTCTGTACAATCACCCTCTGGATTTCAATATGCCGTGAGAAATTCTGATCGTTACACAACTGACGTTGGAGAACCGGACCAAACATTAATTTTGATAAAAGTAGATTATCACAGCAAGATTCGACTCACTTTAAAGAAAACTACTGTAGCATTATTCGTCACAGTCGTTCATCCTATACTGTGGGTGCACTCACTGCATGATAGCGAACCAGCCAACCACATATATGGAATTCATACGTTTGTGAACGAAAACTCACGGTTGTCACATATTTTCGAAGGTAGGTAGAACAGTATCACATTGACGCTCGAATCATTGCAGTATGGACAAAAGAGAAAATGTGGTTGCTTCTAACAATCCGTAGCAACGTTTTACACAATCTGTTCATTTCGATTTCTGATACCTACACAGTCAGAACCGTCGGTCATGGTGCGTTGTATGATTTGAGTGGTCTACTGAAGATCGTTGACAGGCAACTGTTTGATTTATCAACAAGCAGGGGTCATCTGTGTTCGGCTATTTTACTGTTTTATTCAAACTGTTCGAAATACGACCCGCATTTCATCTACTGCACTACCGAACTGTTCATTTCACTAATGACGATGCTTATTGCGTCCAACTAGTTGGATGCTTTTAGCCTCGAGCAAGAATGAACCAACTGACATAAACAGACAGGTCTGCTACTCTCATCTGCCCACCACCAAAACCACCATTCCCAGTAGAACTGTGCCAGCGCCTAAGATTTACTGGCCTACTTGACTGTAACTTATCCTAAGCAACTCGAGATGTCTGATGAGAGTTACTGGAATAGACATTTGCAAAGTTGGTCACTTAGTAATTAGAAATAAACACAAGGAGAATAGTTGAATGACGCACATTTCTATACATACCCACGTACCTGCCCAATGTGCGCAAGGTCTGGTTCACTGTGTATGTCGTGTGGATGTTCGGAGTTATTGTGATAGATACGTACATAGAACACTTGCCTACAACCAACCAAACCCGACCCAGATGATCAATACAAACTGTTCAGTTTGCTTTTAGGTCGAACCGTACAGACAGTATCATACAACATGAAACGAACGGGGAGGGAGGGTAAGTTAATGACGGTAACTACGCAGTTAGCTCTAATGGATTATCTCATCAAAAGAGCCTGTCAATGAAATCTAAAAAACAGGTTTCGGTTAACTTATTAGACAATATTATTGAGAACTGACGAGCAGCCGAAAATGCTGACTGTGTGAATCCAACAACATCCACATCTGACCACAGTTTTCTTATTCAGAAGGATATTTCAGCTGATCGCTTTCAAAAGATAGGGCTATACTCGAGCTTTCTTTGTTTAGTAGTCATAACTGAAATTCGAACTCCGGTCCAAAAGCTGAACGGCTAGTAACAACAGATTATGTAATTTGGAACACACGTACAAGTGGGCGCACACATACATAGCCATGAAAGCCAGATAAGCGGAGAGATAAAGTAGTGCCGTCCTCGTAGATGTTCATTCTGAATGACGATAGTCAGTTCAATTGAGTTCTGATGGGGAAATTCAAGTAACATTCTTCATCAACCATGAACTGTTATTTCTATTATTTATTTATTCTCAATCACTTCCCTTACTTACCAACAAATTGGACTGGACAGACATTGGTCAACATGCCGATGCGATAGGCGTTTGTCCCACATGTTTCATCAATATGTTTTCATTAATTCGTTTTTCGTTAAAAAAAACTTCACACACGAGATAGAATTTCTTTTTATCTGAGAAACAAAATATCGTTTTCAGTTGGTCAACGTTCATGGTATGACATCAACTACAACCCCAATAACCTTTGCAGACTCTCCGAGATGCCATGGGCACGAGCATCTAAGTTACTCAATAAGGCGACAAATGTGTCAGCACACAGGCACACGGTTACTAAGTGAGAGAGCAAGGTTCTTTTACATGGTGAACTTTCTGTTATTCCAGCTTTCATGGTGTTGTTACACTACTGTCTGACCATATTAATCGAGCTTAGACAGTTGTGATGTTCCCAGTTTGACAGCAAACACACATGAATTTAGGCAAAGTTCACCAACGCAAAATCGTAACCTCAGATTGCAGAAAGGCACTCCCAAAAACAAAAGATCCAAGTACTCACTTCATAATAGCTCTGAATCGCGTTTGTGAATGCCTCATCACCAATCACATCTAATTCTCCGCTCAGGTAAGCCTGAAAACGTTCTTTGAATACATTGAGCTGTTGTTTGGTAATCTTCAAATACCTTCGTACTAGTTCTGTCGGCGGTTTTGAGTAGAACGGATAAGCGATGCAACGCATAACGAATACATACCTGGAATGAATAAGCCGGAATGAATGGTTACCGATTTTCGTGTAGCAAAAATAGCGACTTGACTAACCAATAAAGCGTGGATAGCTGTAGATCAGAAAACCAAACAAGACGTACTTCATGAAAACTCGAGTTTTTGCTAAGTAGCTAATCAGAAGCCGAATGTGTATGTTTACTTATATGTATACGATTGGGTATGACCATTCACATTTGTTACCTGGCTGGGTGAAAAACAGTCGGCGAAGTCCACGCTTTCCGGTCTTCGTTCTTCGGAGTTACACTGAACAGGGCGTGTGTGAATGCGACCACAAAGGCTACTTCGCAAGTCACTTGCAGTGACATGCACACAGGCGTCCTTTGGCTTGGTTGGAAATAACAACAAATCCATCAGGCGATCATACGGTCATGCAGTCTAAATGTCCCCATCACTTCACCGGTAAAAATTGAAAGGTGTAGCCAACCGGACTTGGGACTGCGTGATTATCCTCATCGCAGATTGGAAAGCTCACGGATATAACAGTCTGCATCAGTGAGATTGCTGACTCCTCTTCTTTATGAACTTCCGTTTTCTTTGTCCACTTTTTCTTCACACCCTCGCACTTATTAGCTAACTTGCTATTTCATGAGCTACTGACGGTCTAGGAGATGAGGCGAAAAAACACAATTGCATGCATGCTTGTGTTGGCTTTGGTTAGCGCGACAGGCCAATCTGGATATGGGTGTCGCCAACCATACGTATACCAAAATTCGCACGCTCAGTGCTTCATTAGCAAACTCAACATGGTACACAACTTACATCAGTATTGTCTATACTTAGTTGACATAACAGCCCGTGACGTACACAAGCTAATGGGCAGCATGCATTATTGAACAGTCAGTGAATAATGTTAACTAGATTTAAATTGTTTAGAAGACCAGTAGACAAAGTATTCCGATAAGTAACTGGTAGATTTTGTTAAACATTGTATGAACTAAATGTGGAAAATCCAGGCTCTTGTCTAATTCGAGTCTGTTAAAAAGATGGTCATACATTCCTAAACAGCGTAGGCCCCATCAACTAAGCTGTTAGCTCATCATTCTCACAATTAGGTTAGACTTGACTTACAAATTACCCTGGATGCTAACGAAAGCACACATTGAAAATATACAACGGTACACAATAAAACACGATTTCACATTTCCGTTACGAGATAAAAACAAAGTTAATTTAACGAAAACAAAAACAATGACGGTCGAACTCACAAGACGAAACTGATGGTGCACAACAACGAGCAGTACGGGACGACACGCAGTTAACACGTTTATCCGGGACTGGATTTCGTCCAACAATGGTGAATGACTTACAATT
>JTDE01003419.1:17390-34656 GCA_014338405.1 Paragonimus skrjabini miyazakii | reverse complement strand
CAAACGCCTTAGAGTGTAGCCGTTAAAAATGTCAGCGTGGCGGTTGAAAGAAATCGGCAAGCCACCTGTTGACGAAGTCGCATTTCGCTCACCAGGCCTATCCATGCAGTTGTTTGAGTGGGCTTTCGAACGTGGCACTGTCACAATTGCTAATATGTTCTTGCTGCTGAACTGAATTATCATTGTTTTGGTTGTAGCCGTATTTCCTCATACGTTCTCATTTATCCATGATTTTGCCTCCTGTGCCATTGTCAGGGTTAGTTACATCTTTAGCTAGACTACCCATATGTACGCTTCACTGCTTAAAAAGTGTCTTGCTAACCCCCCGCGACCGTTGTGGATTGTACTGCCTACTAAGTTTCGTTAATTTACTATTTTTCGTTGAATGTCAACGCATGTGGTTGAACACTGTCAAGTATGGCGCGAAACCTTACTCGGTTGCACTTTTGTGGGGAATTTCTCAGGTCTTAAATTCATTTTTCGGCTCCCTATTTCCTGTTTAATGTTTCACGTGTAGCACTGAGATAATCTTTATTGGATTACGCGCTATTTGTAAGTATATGTAGCAACTGCTGTCTATTTAACATATAGACCCTATTAAATTTGGATCAGTGAATACTAAATTAGAATTTGTTTCCATATTGCTTTCTCAGACTATTTCTCGATTGCTTTTCTTCAGCCTCGACGTTGATAACGATCCTTTGGCTGCTTTGCTTATGATCGACCATTACGCATTGCTATCGGGTCAATTTGATTTTCTTCTGCAGCTCTACGCAAGATTAAACGTAAGTGACGTTGGAATTCCCGACGATTGACTTTGTACTGATTGCTTTTCAGATCATTATCATTATCGAAGTAGCTGATCAGCTTGGCAATAATCACTGTGTGACAGATCTTGCTGTATATGTCGTTCGAAGCACTTGTATCTCTCATTTTAGCTTTTTCGTCTGACTCCGCCACTCTTTCTTGTTGTTGGATGTGATCAGCATGGTCATCATTCGATTGGAATTAATTTGAAGTCTTACTTTTGTAGATTCTCCCACGCTCACTCAGTGCACTGTAAATTGCCTATTACAACTATCGTCGAGGTTTTTTGATACGGTTTATTCGTTCCCGGATAGGCAACTGCTGGGTTTATAAATTGATACGACGAATGTTCTACCAGAATTTATGCTCCCTGGATTTATCAGTCAAAAGACCGTCTTGGTTAACTCGTGGTGATTGTGTAATGAATAACATTAAGCAAATGCAATCATGAATGGGAATGAACGTACATTCAGGGTAGTTAATCCGGGGAAATTAATCCACGGACATATAGCTTCAGGTGATAATAAAATATTGTAGTCAAATCAGCGAATCAAATGTGCTACAATTGGTTGGAAAACTTTGCTCAAATGGAAGGCGGAAAAAAACAAAATATACACGTTAGCGAAGTTACACCCCGTAAATGGGTGCTTGCTGATTGTTGTTGTAACCGTGGGGCTAAAGTCACACACATGTGAATGTGTTATTCAAAATTCCCCCGATGCGCTTCATCGTTCACTGTCTGCACAAGGTGGAACATAAATCCCTGTACACGATCATCCAACCCAGCGTCCAGCATATATTCAGATATTGTCTACCATCTCATGATTTTCTGAGGGGAACCCTCCATTCACTGGTTGTTGGTATCCCTAAGTTGCCTGGCCAACTTTTGGTCAGTTTTTTCACCCGCATTTTTCTTACCTGTTCGTCGTTTATAAGCTGTACGAACTGGATTTTTGCTTGCTGTGTGATAGTTGAATGACACTATTTTGAAATTTACTGGTCGTCTCAAGTGAGTGGAAAACTGTTGAACAGTTTTGGCGACTTTTACCTAATCTTGTTACTCACACTGTGCTGTCGAGCCACAGTACTTCTCTTCGCTTGTGAGCCAAAAGCAATCCTTTTTCAAGGCCACAAGTGCTTGGTCAGCGTTAATCACAAACTGTCCACTTCATACTAGTTTTTGATGGAAATACGGAATTATCATAATATGAGCAGGCTCTAGTGCAGTGTGACAAGGATTGTGGGATTCGGGTAGTGCTGAGGTTTGATCCTTCGTGAATATAGCTTTAACGGAAGCGGGCAAGTAAGTGGTTGTTATCCTTCCAACACATTTGATCGTGAAATCTCCTCGTCAGTCCGCTGTTGTGATCTACTGGATCACATGTCTGCGGACGCCATAATGTGATCTACGCTATTGGTGAACGTCTACCATATTCCTATTGCCTGGAGATAGTAACTATTTTCATACGTTGTTAGTGATCTTCACAATAAGAAGGATCATCGAAGGATGATAGGAAAAGAAGTGCTAACTGGCTCGCTGTACCCCATCCGCTCGGTTAGATATCTGGACATTGTCTAACGAAAATGTTGCCTGTGTATTTAATTGATTTTCATGAATGTTCCGGGAACACTCCTTTGAAAAATAATTGTACAATCCAACTTTTACCCTGAGTATGATACGCCGTGCAAATTGCAATCGTCGAAAAGCATTTGATCCTTGGTGAGTAGAGCACCTATTATTGTATTTCACCTAATTAGCGTATAAACAAAGAACCTATCACCTTTGACACTTAGTGATGGCCTTCGGCTCGTCACTGTGAGAAATCACTGTAGTCCTTTTCAAATGGTGTTTTAAAAGTGGCTGTGGATAATCCATCGTGCTCATGCTGCAATCTACCTTCAACTGCTGTGTCTGAGCTTCAACTGGGGAACCTTGCTTTCTGCCTTCCCGTTACAGTGATAGCTTTACTAATGATGTGAAGAGAAGAATTTAATATCGGGCCGTTACCAGGTTGTTTTCGCTTGGAGATTTGTGATAATTAGCCCTGATTTTAAACTTGAGGCTTAGTGCGTCATTATATCCTATTGTATGTTTATGCGGTGATATAACTCACCATCTGTCGTAAATGAGGGACCCGAAGGATCGAAGATTTTCCCTTGGTAAAATTTCGTTTTTGAATATTTGAAATAATTTGTATTCGAACTTGTGCTTTTCAAGTATTCGGCACTTGAACAGTTTAAATCGGTCCATTGTTATACCCGTTTTGACGGTAAATATCGAACAACATGAACATCGTCTCCAAGTCTGATGCAAATTGCCCAATCGTTTATATTCACTTACTGAAACTAACCCAAACTCAACAAAATCCGATCGACTTTCTTTATGCCAATCTCTGTCCTCTAAACCCGGGTCATCCATACCCATCTCGTAATTTTGACAGATGGCTGTTGTTTATAGTTCCGTTTCATGTTACTTAACCCGTTCACCGTTTTCATGTTCTCAGCCTTCACGGAATCTTTATTTATTGCCGAACTTTGCTTATTCGGTTGCATTGGCTGTGTACCTGAAAAAAGATTCACAGGATGTTCAGCCGAACGCGGACGATTTGGTAAGTCTTTTCTGTAGTACACTGTAAATCAAACCCTCTAAGATCGGCTTCATTTCTTTTCTTGGATTCCTCAGGCATGAGAGCTTGTCTAAACGGGAGTTGAGACTGTAACCTTCGTGTTACGATCATCGCTCACGACTGACCTACCAGATAGGGACTACCGTTCGTAACACGGAGGTAGCCGTTTCGAACCCCCTTCAAATTATCTCTTTGTACACGGTGACAAATGCAAACAATATCTAGCCCGGTCGTTGTACGCTACCTTAAGGGTAACCATCGCGGAATACTACCTGCTTGCAATGGTGATCTCTTTTAGTCACCACCTCCAGTTGACTACATTCACCTAGGTCAACGCTGTCTAATCTTTGGCCGTTCACCGTTTCACATTTTTCGCTGCACGTTCCCTTCTGATCATGTTTATGATACATTTCTGAAATATGGTTTTCGTCAACAACTTAATATGTACGACAGGAGTCGCCTAGACAGACAGGTAGTTAATCTATTCCGTAGGACGATGAACCTAAGTTGGCTAAAATCGAATCGTAAAACAGTTCCGTTCAGACGTTTGAATAAAACAGCCATAATCAGAAGAGTGGTGGATGCGTACATTTCATATTAACTCGCCATCACTAAATCTAAAATAACAGAAATTGTTTTTTGTAACAATCAGCTAGTGGTTAGATAATCAAAGAATGGTTTTGGAAAAGTCACTAAGGTCAGGGATGAGCCAGGTTCACACTTTGCTGATGCGGTCACAGTCAAGTCGACTGTAGTCGGCGTTTATGTTTTAATTTGAATCGTTTTGTGTGTGTTCCCTTTGTCAAAGACACCAAATAATGTGATCACTAAACGTCATTTAATCGGGCCCAATAGTATTAGGTTTTACAATATACACATCGCACACTGTTGTTGTGGCTGCCGAAACGTTTGGCCGATGTAATCGTTTATTGTCAGTCATTCGTTACATGATGTTTGGTCGGTGTTTATAAAAACACAGACCAATTTTAGCGATTCCCAATAACGGGATCGAAATGTTTACCCAATGTTAGGGTCACCCTCTACTCAACTACCCCCGCGCTGTCGAGACAAAGTCTTTTCTACTAGAAGGTAAATGTCTTCCACTGTTCGTCATTAATTTTCGTTAGGATCTCTTCGCCACTTATCAGAGCGTTACTCTCTTTCCCTAGGTCATTGACTTTATGCTGTAAACGCGTCAGTGGTTATTAGTCTTGTTTCATTATTAAACTGTCCACCCCAGACGTCTTTTCTGGGAGTTCTTCCATCTGCAGTCGAGATTGCATTACAACGACACGATTGCCAACCCCCAGGCACACGATTAATTATAAACTCATACTCCGGTGAATACAACACTCATTTAACTAGTTCGCCTTTCATGCCCTTGGCAGTCCTAACTTATCCAGGAGGTTTTCGGTCTGTTTTCACCTAAAACCGTTGACCTCCGTTTGTCTGAGGCTCAGCCGACTGCTAAGCATTCTTTCCCAGTGGTTGAATACTTCTGTTCTACGGACGTTTGTACTATGCTTACACATTTATTTCTTCTTGTTTGCGTGCCACCTGAATGTCACAGTCATTAGCGTCCGCTGTCACCATGAACGTCCCTCCTGTGTTATACAATTTCATTTATTGGTCGTCGTTTTCCCGTTGCTTTTGTTTCAACGCCTCTTAAACACAGTTGGCCCAATAAAGTTTCTCGTCTTTTCGAAGGGGTTCGTATAGTGACGGAATATCCTGCTAAATCCAGAATTGTCAACGTTTACTTGGAATTCAGAACCAAGACCCTTTTTAATTGTCATCATTTTCTCTGGCAATGGCCTGATTTCGTCTCAGCCGATCTTGCTTCCCAGTTGGATCACTGCTGGCCCTTCGACTTTTGATTTGCCAGCTTTATTTTGAATTCCATATTCTTGAATTCTTTTTAAGGCGCCGTCTGGGTGTGCGGCGTGCCTCCATTCGTTGCTACTATATACGACTACGTTATCCTATAGTTTTACCTATTGAACCTTCTGACGTCGAATTGTAAACTCTACATCGGATTGACCGACCGGTACGCTCTTTTACTGACACTGCTTTCCACCCGCTGTGAAGGTAGTCTTCTCGCGATCCTCGTATTTGGTTTCCACTATTCGAGGCACAACTTCAACTCAGTATGTCATTTCGCTTGTTGCAACATATCAAAAATATCAGCTACCGACGATACTGACACAACTGCGTTTTCTCTTATCTCATTTAGTCTTCGAAAGTCCTCGCAAAAACAATAGTTTTCCTTCGGTTTCTTCATTAAAAGGACCGAGTAGGTGTACAAACTGTTTACCTACTGAAACACGCCTTCATCCAACGTTTCCTGTATTCCTGTCCCGTCTTCTTCAGCGAGATGCACTGGACTTATGTGGTGGCCGTGTGGTCGGAATGTTCCCGTTCGCATTTACTTGCACTCCAGTTGCAAAGACCGAACATTGCAGCGTTTCCTCTCTAGTGAAATGTATTAAGAAGCCGGTACAAGCGTGTTATTGCGCGTACGAATCTAACTAACTTGGTTCTGTCGAAGTCCCATGGATATCACGGAACTGTATTCGGTCGGTGTACCATGACATCTGTAGTAGCTAGAAAATCTGCTCTGAATATTGTCTGTCACTTAAAGATACAACGATATGATGCTCCACAACCTGCGTTCTTTGTTACTGCCAGTTGTCATACTGTAATTTCCCACTTTCATGATTATCATTGATTTCTTTACTTTACGAGAGTTCAATGAAATGTTTGCCTCCGTTTCAACCAGATCCTGTTCTATCCTCCGTTTGCCCTAACACGTTTGTGTGGCCTTTTTATCAATCCTCCCCATTGCTACTTGATCCGTCCAATAACAAAAACTTATGAAACCTTCAGTTTTTAGGTTTTCTAAACTGTCGGTCAGGATGTTCCTTATCCTGATGTCCTTCTCTCGGTTGAAACAGCCTTCCCGTTCGTTATTTCTCCATGATGCCTGTCTCGATACAGATACATCCACTTCCAGTTGTTTCATCATCTACAGTTCCTCCAGTTTTCCTACTTAAAGTGTTGATTGTATCCATCGAGTTCGCAGACATGGCTACGGATTACAATCATACTTTGAAGTCATCAATGTCCATCGGTCTACTGACTTGGACATTCCAGAGTTGGTCGTGGAGAGCTGTTGGGGGACATTCCCTGATTACCATACAACATCGACATATATAACGACCATATAGCACTTTTGTTTGATTATAAAATTACACTGGTACAATACTTAGCTCTAAAACACATCAATAGACAGGTAACTAAAGTGCTTTCTTTGTTGTAATATGCAATTGTGGTTGTTGAGGCTGGTGATTTTTATCTCACTGCAAAACGCTTTTGAGCCAACTTGAATGGCAATGGTTAAAAGTCATCACGATTTGTAATATCCAAACGGTGTCAGTTCTTCATTACTATATAGTTCACTACACGAAAGCGCCTTTCATAAAGCATAGTGGATGAAGAACTACTATAGATGAGTTTTGCTCTGGCAAATAAGAACAGCCCAGTGAAGCCGGTGTTTGGGAGATCGCTACCTACTTGTATCGGTCATTGGCCCTCTCACCACTCAATAATCTCTAAAGCCCGAAAACACCAAATCGTCCTCGTTCGGGGATGGTAATCCACACAGACAAGGTGTACGCAAACCACATCGAAAATTTTTACTATCCTTGTCGATTAGCTTTTTCTTAGGTGTTGGCTCATTTGTATCAATTAGTCAATTGTTACAATGGTACGATCAAGATATGCTTTCGTAAATGTCGGAAAAACGTTCATCATCAATTTTGTATTCATCAAAGCTTGCAAATTATGTACTCGTTACTTCCCAACATGAGCATTCTTATTGATGGCTGAGAGTACTCTGCTATAGCCTTGGGATGCTATTGGACATCCGCAACCTATTTTTTCTATTACCCAATTTCCGTTGTCTTCTGTACTCTCTGATTGGTTCCGCACTAAACACAATGGGGTTCAACTGAGACCACCGTATTATGGCAGTCTGTCAATGCTCAGACCCTTAAACTGTTCCTTATGCATATACCCGTCAGAATACGTTCCCTTTACTCTTTTCTAATAGTTCTTGCCTTCGGAGATGAATTTTTTTAAATTTCGTCTATTGCCTCACGTTTATTCCACGTTTTTATTCTCCTGGTTATTGTGCTAGGCTTATGAGAAGCTTCGGGGAGCAGTGATGTCAGTTGTCTGTTTTCACTTTCAAGTCTTCGACTTGATTGTCATTTCTTGTGTTTTTTATGCTTAAGCTACCATAACACTGACGCAGTTGCTTATTGGACAGTTGTTGCTTGTGGTTCCGTTATAACTACTGAACGATATTGCAAAGCTGTTTCCTACTCGACTACTTATTGATCACTTTCGGTCATTTTTTGCTGGTTTGTTCGTTGTTGACTTGATGATCATCAATGTCAGATTGGCTTAATATGGTCTGCTTCTGAGCCTCTTCCGAGTTATTCTAGATCGTTGGTTAGATACCATTTACTTTGCGTAAATCAAATGGGAGCCTCACATTTGCGTGACACTTCCCACATCTGAACAGTCGAGGAAAACCATCGACGTAAAATGACAGCCAACAAAGGTTTGTTGTACGGGCTAAGATGCGGCTCTCTCACGCCTGTCTTGTCCAGTTATTGCTGTATACATCTACTTTTGGTGAATTAGTTGAAGTTTGACATTTTTGGTCAGACTTATAGTTTCTATGCTTAAAACGTGTCCGATTGTGGCATAAGTGATGTTTTATTCTGCTTACCTATATCGCATCGACTGCATCACATCTTCAAGTAGAACAAATCGATCATTCTATCTCCATGTAACCACTTGATCATCATCTAAGTTATCACAAGCAACCTACGGTCCTTTCAGACCTTCGTGCAAAAATGTATAATTTAGTCACAGTGTGTTAGTGACCACGCTTTCTCGAACGTCGTTGTACCTATCAAAGGAACTGTTCGTTCAAAACGAACCACATAGAAAGTGCAGTTGTGGTCCAGTTATTAATTGGGATTTCCTGACGAAACCTGTCGAGTATATGCTACAACTTCATGCTCTTGCACACAAAACCAGTCACCGATAAGCTCCACTCAATCCGTTGGTAAAATTTAGTTATTTTTTATCGAAGAAAACTACATTCCTAAACGCAACACTGTATACATTGTATCTACGTCCAGGGTAATCTTTTACAATCCATTCTGCAATTCACCTGTATGGTTTCTGTCATGTTTCCTGTGGATGTTATATTGTATTTTATCACCGTATGTAAATACCTTCTTCATGAGTGCGATTGCCTGGCGAATGGCATCTGTTTGTAGCGTTTTAGTTATAAGGTCATTTTGGTCTTCGGTTGCTTTCAGTTTTCATCCGGAAGTCTTCTACATTCATATTTTGTGTTTTTCAAGAGTCGATGGCTAACCCAACCAATATACTACTATATGCAGGGTATACAGCGTATGAATATTTATATGTAATGTGTATGCACTATGTACTACTTTGGTCGTTTGACTGACTGACTGACTCGGACATAACCAGACTAACTTTGAATTTTGCTCGCCTCCACTATATTATGTGCATATTAATTTCGTAAAAGTAACGGATGAGAAACATTCGAAGTGACATTACGCATGACATTTTACGTACTCTTATTGGCATTTTTCTTATATTGAAGTTATGGTTTAATTTCACTGTAAAAATTTGTAGTGGCGCACTTTTTGCGTGCTTTGCATGGTGAATCATGTGACCACGAAAATCAGCACTGTAGTCTACAATTATCCCAAGGTTACATGGGTGTTGGTGTATAACTACGGCATTCAAAATAACTTTAAAATATCCGATTTATATGGCGAACATTTTTTAAAGAGACGATAGAGGATGTTGGCCAAAAAGTCAATTTGTTTTCTTCTTGAGCACGCAAACAAACAACGCTAACGTTAACGACCAAGGTCACGTTTGGGAATCGATCCGTATCGACCAGAAACTTACAGAACTTTGATGCGAAACCTGTTGACTGATATAATAATGGTAATTAATGTTAATAATAATAAATTGGGTTTTACCATGTTGTTCACTTCACCTGATAATTTTTGTATTGACTCTGATTTAACCTGGATTACTTTACATCTTGTGCAGTCACTGCTAATAGTTAACTGAACTGTTTCCTTCCACTATTATCCATAGCTTCAAGACGCGCTTATCATGTTTCCCGGGTTCCTTACACGATTGCTTAAGCACATTTCTTTGGGTGGCATCAACAATCTGGATAAATCGGTGCTTTTTGGTCGTGAGGTCCGTAGGTATGTCGTTATGTTCACTATGTTTCCATCACCACACAACATGCACTTCGTTCTCACCCCATGTGGACATAGTTTCAAGAGGATTTTTTATATTGATGAATGAACCGGTGATTTTTATGTACCATATGGACCGTTATTTTAACGAATGTGATCATCTCTGTCATCGATAACTGTACACCAGTGACTGACAGTAGTGTTTAATTACCGTACACCCGCTAGAAGAAAGCAGTTCCTGGCTTGACTTTAACACTACACTGTATGGACTCGTCCATCTGTAGCAACTATGACTTCAAATTGCCAGAATTAAGCACCCGCGACTTTCTGCATGCATCAATCATTCGAATATACAGCTGTGAATATACGCTGTGAACACAACCTGACCACTGATGTCATCGTCAGCTGTCGGTTTCATAATTGCAGTTGTTAAGTTTGCCCATACATTTTGGGTTCACCTTGGCCTTATTTGTCCATTTGTGGTACTGTGCTAGTCACTGGAGTGCGCTTCGTGCTTACGCTCACATGTGTAAATACTTTCTTTATTCTTCACTAGCCTGCTTGCCACATTTTCTTCTGCGGTGGTTGAGAAAGGTCTGCTTGATTCTGTACAATGCCATTCAAACGATAGATGTCATTGATGTAACGCGCTTTATCGCATGATCCAGAACCGAGAAAAAGAATAGGTGCGGCAACAGAGTTTATTGGAAGGGCGAGACGAGTCATAATTAGGCCACAGAGGCTCTAAGTTTATAGGACGAAATGAGTACCATACATGGCCGACAAGATGCATGGAAAATCAATCGAGACAATCATATCTGGCAGTCAAAGCGTTAGAATAGATCACATTATAGGGGGCATCAGAAGGTGAACATGAGAAAACAGTTCAGATAACGTACAGGCGTTCGATCGCGCAGCTGCAATCTGATTAACTGAGTGAGATTGATTAACTGAGTGAGTCGAAACATATCAATTCCCTTGAAGTCGGGTCGATCGATCGATATGTCGTGATTTGCCTCAGCTGCTTCGTTTGAAGATGCGTCTCCCAACAGTCATACAGCAGCAGCATCATAGACAGCAATACATCAGTGGTTCACACAGAAAGAGAGAAGACAAAAAAGAAGGGGACGGGAAGGGATCTATCTACTAAAAAAAGAACTACGTCTATATTCAAACATTCAACACTAAGGTGTCTACACCTTACAAACAGACAACGGAGCTGTAAATGAAAGTAAGGCGTCATCAGCAAGACAGCTTCTTTATGGCTTTCACTGCCTCGCGTCATTAGTGACATTCACTTTATGGACAACTCGGCCAAACATCGAAAACATTCACGCACTGAGCTCGATTAGCCAGATTCTTCTATAAAGTCTTCAGACTCTGTGGATCCCGACGGCCTCAGTCCGGGAGACGAACCCGACCTACATTGACCAACGCCTCCGTGAACGATGTCATTTTTCGATGCCAGATCATCATCTATCTACTTCGCACTTTGTGCCAGTCGGTCGCAGCGTCGATAAAGAGTGTGCGACATAGCAGTCGACTACCTCGTATCGCTAGTACCTGACTGTAATACTCGGAGTTAGGAAATTCGAATAGCCCTAGAAATCGTACTGGAATTGAAATCTCCCATGCAAGTAAGAAAAAAAAGGCCTCGTACTAGTTGCAGTAAGCAGTTCATATTCATGAGGTAAGAAACCGAACTTATGAATGTACAACAGTATTAAAGAAATCACAGTCACTCCTTGGCTGTTCGTATTGATACATACAAAGTCACAAACTGTAATTTAATTGGTGCAATACAGAACAAAGAAATTAGCGAATAACGGATGGTGTAACACTGAGATTGATTGTCTAATCCTGATGTAGTATCTTCAACGCGACGTTAGATCTTCTATTGTGTCGAGGTTTGGATAAACGATGAACTGAGCAGATTTTCACTATACTGACTTAACCATCTAAGTCTGTGCATATATAAGGATTAAACAGTAGAACTCGTTTAACAATCACCACCAAATACTCACCTCTTAACCTCTTCGTTGCCTAATCGTTCGTGCCGTCCGGTACGAGCGACTGAACGCAGACATCGGTGGTCAAATATATGAAGACGGTTCACGTCCTCCACACTGAGCTTCCAAGTTCCGTTGACTTGAGGTAATACAGCACTAGCTGTTGTTTGATATACGCGACCCTCAAGCTTCAGAGAGATGCTTCTCTGTCGCCAGAGGTGTCCTAGCTTAAGGAACTTCGCGCTGACCTTAGAGACATGCGCTACCGCTTCGTTCCCTACATCTCCGCCGCCAATAATACAGCTTCCCAAACCGATCAACAACCTCTATAACTTCATTATCCAACACAAAACCTACGTAATCACAACAGTCTTGCGGGAGCATTGTGCACTTGGAGGCTTCAAACGTTATTCGGAAGTATTCAGCAGAGTGCGAAAGAGAGTCTAGTATTGTTTGTGCCGCACGAAAGTTGTCAAGCAGCAGTATCTCGTTGTCAGCGTGATCAAGATCAGTCAACCGTCCATCAGGTAAGGGGTCCACGCCGGTATCTCGTGAGTGTCGAAGACGACCCTTCATTATTTCGTTTGTGACAAAATTAAACGAAAATGGTAAAAGTGGGTATTCTTGACGTACGCCGAAACTGGTGCTGAAACTGTCAGACAGTTCACCGTAAACCTTAACTTGAGTTGAAACGTGGGAATAAAACGCCGACAGTATGTTCACACCCTTGGTCGGTACAACCCTGCGTTTGAGCGACTCCAGAAGTGTAGGTCGATCTACCGAATCGAACTCACCTTTATAGTCGAAAAATACGGCTATTGTTGGCCGACGAGACATGACGCTACTCGGATTTGACGAAGAGAAAATGTGATCAATACATCTCCGCTCAGAGCGAAATCCTGCCTGTTCTTACCTAATGTTTGCTTCCCGAGCTGCAGTGAGTCGACTAAGTATAATGGATGCCAGAACCCTACTGACAACTAGGATCAAACTAATTCCCCCATGGTTTTTACGAGATATATGATACCTTTCTTGAATACGGAACTATTATCGAGTGGTCCCAGCACGGAGGGATGTTCTCCGTCGTCCGCACAGGTTAAAACGATTGAGTCAAGGCTTCTACTAGCGCCTCCTTACCTTCGTTGTAAAGTGCTAGCACGAGATCATCTGCAATTGCGGACCTCAGTCTTAGTGGGTGGTTTCAAATTTACTGACCAGGGTACTACATAACGAGTTGGGGGCGGCAACACGGTGGAGGTAGGAGGCCGGTTAAATTGACTCTCAAAGTGTTTCGCCCAGCGTTCTAACATTCTGGACGTACTGCAAACGAGTGTTTCATCTGTCTCGCTGTTAGCTTCACTGACAGACTGTCGACTTGGACCAGTGGCACAGATAAGCCTAAAGAGTTTGCTGGTGTTCCATGAAGAAAAAGTAGTTTCCATTTCCTTAACCTTTCCCATTAACCAAGCCTCACGATCAACCTTTAGGCTACGTTTCAGCTTTCTACGAATATCTCTCCTTAACTTATACGAATTGCAACGAAGAATGTTCCGTCTGGCATCTAACAACTCCAGGGATTTTTCCGAGATTCAGTAGTTGTTTATTCCATGTATCCCCTTACCACATGCTGCAGTACCTGCCTCATAAACTGTCTGTGAGATTTGGGTCCAGCAGCTATTAGGATCTTCGGAGTGAGAACTACTAAGACTGCTTTTTACGCCAATTTGGTACTTATGCTTTGCTGACAGTATAGCCATTTTCTCAACAACCACCAGTCGTTGCTGTCGATGGGGTCGTTGACTAGCAAAAATGAAAAAGAAACGACAACGTACCAACGCATCGTCCGAATCCGAATACGTTCTTCAGTAAGATCGATAGTCCTGAATAAAGTCCAGCTACCTATTACCAACAACTATGTGGTCTATCTGACACCAGGCCTGATTCTGAGAAGGTGGGCACCAAGTATAGCAATGACGTGGACGATATCTAAGGCTTATGCTGGCTAAAAATTACTTATGCCCAGCGCACAGCTGCAACAGTCGCCTGTCATTATCTGATTGGTGTGACGCTATCCCAAGCCTTCCACCTAAATTAGATTCGGTCTTATCAAGGGGGCCGAGCTGGGTATTCATTTCTCCGGCCAGAACGACTATATCAGAACCGTGAGTCGACCGAAGGAGAGTGGCCAGATCCGAGTAAAAGGCGTCCTTGACGCCAACGTCACCACAGTCAGTTGGAGCGTAAGCAGATACAATGAAAAGATTTCTGAAAATTTTGTTTCCAGAGCTGGCCTTAACAGAACCTGTCAAGCAAACGACAGAAAGTCTAGGGTTAACAGGAATCCAATCAACTACCTACTCCATCTTGTCCGGTAGCGGTGGCCGTGGAATCATTCGAATTGTATAACCAGAATCGGGTAGACAGTATGGGTGCTGTTAATTCCATACGTTGACTGTTGTCCTGGAATCTAGTCTCGGGGATACAGCAGATGTTTACATGCAACGAGTCTAACATTTGTGCGAAGGCGGCCTGTTGGTCTACTTGTTTTAGAATACGAACGTTAATTCGTATTCTAGGTCTATGCAAAGGCGGAGAGAGGTCTGAGACTGAATGTTAAGAGATGGGACTTACGGACACAGTGCTACTGTGATTGATCTATTGCGGGTCCTGCAGCGTAATCAACGTAAACGGGAGTCGGGTGAGGTCTGAGAGTCAAATTTGATAGGACGGTGGGAGAGGAGTCAGCAGTAGCATGTTTTCGCCTATGCACCCTGCTGTATGCAGCAGATACGGCGACCCGGTTTATGCTGCGAGACGGCCGATGCAGTATGGAATTGCTGGTGTTATGAGTATTTATGGCTGTCGTATTCCTCGTGTCATACTACACTGACGTTTGACGTTGAGCTGTTGGATTTGGTGAAGACGTTCGTTTACCTTGACAGCCATGTCGACACTGATGGAATGATTGCTCAGATCGCAAGTCGTATAGAGGAAACCAGGAAGGTATTTATCAATTTACACCACCGGTGGCGTGTATATACTGGTAATTTTTCTTTTGAGGGCCGAGTGTATATTGCAACTGTACGGGCAGCTCTCCAGTACGGCTACAAAACCCGACCCAACCGCATGAATACTGTTCAGTTAGTGTTTGCCCTCGGTCACTGTTTTCTACGGTACATTCAGCGTGATTGGTGAAATTGTCACACCTGCAATAATTTGAGTAACCGGTGATCATTGAGAATGGCATAATTTGCCAGTCGCTCAGCTTACCAGCCTCATTTCACAGACTGCGTTTGTTCGATCACGTTTCCATCTGTTCACGTGCACGGAATACGCGAGAAGCAATGATCTGATGACCGGTATTTGACTTGCCTCTAAAGCCTTATGCTTTCAGGTAAATGCGTGCTTCAGTAAACCAGAAGTCGGTTGAAAACAGGCGCCATGATAAGCGGCAAAAATCTCAAGTCAAATATGTGTAAAACAGATTACCCCTTCTACTTTGCTAGCTATATTTTTCAGCGTGTCCTCACATTCACGCTCTCTTCCACGCCATATTTGTTGTACTTGAACTGTTAATTTCAAAGAGTAGTACAAGGTTTTCACTTACATTGGTTTGCGCACTAATTACTTCGAATACCGAAGTAACTAGTAACTGATTCACCTTGCGGTTCTTGTGATGTGTTTGAATAATCGTCCGAAATTCTCACAAGCTGCGAACCCAGGCGGAAAGCAGCTAAACAACTGAATTGCTTGTTTCATTCATTTCTTTACTTGCACCCTGTTGAGTCGTAGACTGCGTACTTTTGTGTTGTAGTGAGCCGGACAGTTTGGGACGTCTGTTAGACCTGTATGTGAGTCGTACGCATCATCTTTGGGCTTCACTTCAAGTGCAATCTTGGCTGGAACGCAACGTGGAAACGGTTTTGGGCCTTGTTGAACCGCATCCCGTCGTCACGACTGGTCACTTAAAAGCGCCCGATCCTCGCCTTAAAGAATACTCAAAACGGTACGTGTTTCATATATTTCTTCATTGTGGTCCAGCACTGGGATACGTCGGCGGCAAACCGACAGATGTGACGATTCATGTTCTAGGGGCTACTAGATTTTGATTTCAAGTCGTTATCATATTACCTCATTTTTTGGTAGTTTGTTTTTAAACCTGTTTGTACTTTATAACTGTTTGTTTAGTCTTTTGCAGTGCTACAAAATGGGTCATGTGTGGTCCGCATACTTTCTTACTGTTCATATAATATATTCGGGGCTCGCCTCAATACTTGATAGTTGACGTCATTATTGCTAGGCTCTATCAACCCGTCAAAGTTAGAGTGAATTTTTTTATACTTCAAACTCCGGGAGTAGATGGTTAGTGTCCATGCTTCTGTCAGACCTATCCGTCTTGCATGGTTGACATTTTAATATCAGTCTTGCGATAAGTCAAGTCAATAGTGTGTTTTATGCACCCCGGGAGGTGAATTTTCAGCGTTTTTCTACCTACCCACATCTTCAAAAAATGAAGGACAATTAACTGGATCACAAAATACTTCTTATACTCCTGAAACTCGTGAAAACGTTAGGGAAGGCGATTTCAGTCGGGACTTATTGTGAAAAACCTCTAATGATTTAAACGTACCAATAAGAAGACAGATACTGGTAGATTTCATATTGCCTCTTCAGTAACAAATGACAATAAACTAGGAATATGTTGTATTTAGTTGCGAGGTTATTTCAACAATAAAAAGCTGGGTTTTTGCAGCGATCAGATCACAAGAATAAACGAAAAATATCGGTAAAACTGAACACTTTCAAATAAGCATTTGTACCGGGACCTAGTGGAAGAGGTAGGTCTAAATGTAGGGGTAGGTTGTGTCAGATAAGATATTTGCTAAGAAGTGTTTTCACGTTGTGAAATGATGAGAAAATAGAATCAACTAATCGTTTACAAGGAATACCATTACGGCGGGTTAGTTGTTTTGGGGATCTGGCAAAAGTTACGAAACCCTTCGATACTAAACCAGGGAAAGTAACAAATGAAGAATACATCCTGCGGAGGAACATACAGGTCTTGATAACTCAACTGATCAAGTGATGTGGAACGGCGAGTGAATTTAAGCGTCGGGCATAAAACAACCGTTCGGACTTCGGTAAAACCATCAATCAAATGAAATGACCATGTCATATTGTTATTCAAAGTAACTCCCACATATTTAACAGAAAACAATCGAAGTAAACTCGCATTGTTTACATGGAGGGATGAGCATGCATAAGAAAGTTTCTCATAATGATTCTTCTTCGTGAACGAAAACAAAGTATTAACACTTTTGGATATTCATATAGATTGAACATCACCCACAATTGATCGCAGCTATCGCATTCCCATAGACTTTCCAGTCGGCCCCTTTCGAAAAGAAGCACTAGACTCGAGTTTCGCTCTCATTAGGCGATCGGGCAACCTGACCATTACTTACAAGCGAAAGTGGATGAGCGTTCTCATATG
>JTDE01003419.1:2066-16432 GCA_014338405.1 Paragonimus skrjabini miyazakii | reverse complement strand
GTGTTCAGTTTTACCGATATTTTTCGTTTATTCTTGTGATCTGATCGCTGCAAAAACCCAGCTTTTTATTGTTGAAATAACCTCGCAACTAAATATAACATATTCCTAGTTTATTGTCATTTGTTACTGAAGAGGCTTCTTTTCGAAAGGGGCCGATTGGAAAGTCTATGGAGATGCGACAGCTGGGAGTAGTTGTGGGTGATGTTCAACTTGAAATCAACCAAATCCCCGACTTCTCATTAGTAAAGTAAATATTAGTTGTTGAATAGGTTTTTCAAAGACTTTAATTGCTGCAGATATGCATACGATCGGATGAAATTTGGTTGTTCCTTTCTAGTAATTGGTATGCTGAACGATTGGTGATAGACCGTCAGATCTGTTTGCTTTGCTGGATTTCAATCGGATACGATTTTTAAAAAACAATCCAGTTCTCAATTTGAGTATACGAATCAGTGGAAGAAGAAAACTACAGGAGCTGAGAAGGTGTTATTCGTCATCCTTACGGTTGTGATCTTTGACATTGACAGCCGGTTTCTTGACAAAGGTGTTCAGTCCACCCATTCTCGTGACAGCTTTTGTCACCCAGCATTATGTTGGTGTATACAGGATTCAAACAATTTCACTCGCATGCCTCGATGAACTTTGGGATGTATTTGACCGATTGATAATCTTTTGATTTATAAGCGTTTTCTTTCTCATTTCGGAGTCTTTTGAGACACGCAGAGGAAAATCTGTCCGCAAGAATAAGAATTGTTTCCAAAGAACAACAAATACTGTAGCAGAAATTGAGGTAGCTTGTCAACCGATCACAATAGACAGACGGGGTCTCCCTGAACAAACAAAAGTTCAAGTGGGATACAGGTGTCATTGATCTAAGCTTATTGTAGTTGTCAGGACTAGACTACTGACTTCTGATTTCGCGATGTTCGTAAAGAGTAAAGAGGTTGTGGTGTGTCTTGCTGTAAACCATGGGAGAGAGGTTCACGATAGAGTGGTTTGAGTTACCACCTAGGGCCTGCCTGTGGACCGCGAACAGCTGCGTGTTTTCAAGAGAGGCTAACTCGAGATATTCGTTCAGACGCGTTGGAAGGGTCACAATGTTGTGTAGACCGAGGGTAGTATGAAAGGGGGTAGTAGATTATTCGGCTATTCAGATCGGAAACAAGGGTTTCACACTTTGTTGTGCCTTCGTGTTTTCACACCAAAGAAGGTCAGTGGTGCTTAAATTATCTAAACAGCCCAAATCGTTCTAAATTCATAATGCACGCATTAATGTCATTGTCATCGGCAAGTGGTAGACTGTTTTCGTCACTCAATAAGCAGACAGATCCTGCTGGTTGTTCACTGCTTTGTGGAGATTTTGTGTGAATTACGCCTATCGGAGGTTGAATATCCTATATCCAGCTCACATGTGTCCCACTACATTGCCTTTACCGTTTTGACAGAATTTGTAGCCCTAGCACCACACGTTCTGTACTTTTTTTTAATGGAAATCTCTGATAACAGTTGAATTATGCCCTTGGTTGTGGCTTACATTGTTAGGCCACAAAATTTGATGAGTAATCACGAGTCGCTTGTTGGTAATCAGTCTGCTATGGTTTCGTCGATAAAGTTTGTAAGCGTGACGTCTTACTTTGGTCTAGTTTCGTTTTCCGTTCGGTTCACTTTCTCTCGCTTGTGTGCATAACGGTCCGTTTGCAAACTGACCTTTGACATCTAACTGAACGTATGTTTCCTTTGTTACCTAAAATGATTATGCCTTTGACTCTCCGATTTGTTTTCTTGCGCTAGTATTGATTACTTCTCTTTCGTCAATATAGACGTCAAACTTCCTATCCTGCACTACCCGTGAATATAGTTCGCCACTTAGTATTGGCGGACATCCCAGAAGCACCACCAATTTTACCTAGGGTGAGTATTTTTCCATTACTTTTCCCTAGTTGTGCCATATTTTTTTGTCTTGACCAACCAATTCGTCCGAATTATTAATTTTATAATGTCTCTCCCCCAATCCGCCTGGTTTACACGAAAGTGTACATTGACGTTTTCTGCTATCAGTTTTTGATAGTCTTCGCATTTTTCGATTGCCCGACTGACGTGTAGGTCTTCGTATACTGATCAGCAGTTTGCACTTAGGTCTGAGCGGGAAATTTAGTTTCGACCGTTCGTTCATTCGGTCGAGCCCGTTATTTTCTTTGATTGTACCGTTCATCTGGTCTATTCAGGGCGTATGTCTTGCTCATCTGTCTAGGTTAATTCCGTAGGACTATGCTTTTGTTCAGTTCTGTTTCATACACTCATTTACTCTCTAGAAGATACCGTGGTTTGAGCCACCACTCACTTCAACGGTGAAGTGGAATATCTTAAACGAAGAAACTATCAAAATGAGATGAACAGAGTTAAACAAAAGAAACAGATATGTCATATAGGCACACTTTTGACCGCGGCACTGTACTATCTCTGACATCGCCTCGAATCTGCGATTTAGTCTGCAATCGGGCAGACGACACTTTACTCAACGGGTATCGGCACATTATTTACTTATGATCAGAAGGTGAATAACACCAATGCGTAAATAGCAGTGTGCCGAATACGTGTGATTAGCAAAGACTATAACACCACGTTTGGATTTATCAAAATCCGGATAGCGCAGCAGAAACAACTTGCAGAGTTGCGACAGTGGGAGCTTGTGGACTATGACGGACGAATGGATTGATGTGAGAGTAGTCCTTGACTCGTAATTGGTTTGCTGGATGGATCTGTACATATCTTGGAGTCGAACATGCTTACCGTAGGACTGTGTATTGTTCCGTTCCTGTGACGGCGTCAAGACAGGATATGTTGTTCAACATGCAGTGCAGCAGTGAATAGTCATTCCTTTTGATGCACCCCGTAGAAGTGTGTGACAATATCCCAGTGGTTGTCGCAGTAGTGTTCGTGGCGAAGAGCCATGCTAAACTGAACCACCTAATGTATGGTTGTTGGCAGAGTTAGAACTGCTGACCATGTTGGGTGTTGACTGTCAGGTGCTATGTTTAGTGGTCCTCGCCAGGCGCTGTGTTAGGCGGTCTTTGTCAGGCGTCATGCCGAGCGTTGATCGCATAAACAGCTCTTTTTATGGTTCATATTAGTCTTTAAAATGTAGGTCAAAAGGGGTATCAATATCGGGATGTTACATATTGAACACATGTTAGAAAAGTAATTGACCTGGTTACATACACGGTAAGCTCAACGAGACAATTCAGGGGACGTGTACGGACGAACCCATTAGAAATGTGATGATGGTTTTATCATGATGTTTCAGTTGACCGGACAGCGATCTGTCAATTTCGGATGAGGATGTTCGAACACATACACGGGCAAAGTAATAGTACAAGTTCGTTGTATTTCCATAATATTTTCTATCCAGCACCATACACTTGTGACAACTAAAACACTAATACGTACATAGTGAGTATCCAGACTTTTCCCATACTTTTTAGTACTTTTTGGGTGGGGTTTATGTTCTACAGCAAAGTCGGTTGTCCTGTACCCTAGACAGCTTCTGCTGCTGACAGCATATACTAATCGCAGATTCAGACCCCCAACTGCCTTAACTACTTCTGTTTTGACTGTCGCTATGTCTGGCTGCTGTTTCTTGTCCTTTCCTAATACATGAGTACGTGGCATCCAACTTATTGGTAATGGACCCAAGTTTGATATTTTATTTTGTCTTAGTTATCTGTTTTCACATAGTCGTTCCCAATTCAAATGCATATTATTTCTGTCGATCAAAAATGATTACCATCCTCTATCTCATCTTCTTTGGATACGGTTCTGGTAACAGGGTCACTCCTCCAACATCTACATCTTTGATCCTCTCCCTCCTGCTGACTCAATAGATATTTATTCTCCGGAAGAAGAAAGGTGAGTTTGTAGCTGTACCGTAACTCATCAGTCATTCAATGATCTCTTGTCACAATTTCAACCTAGCCCCCTATTCATTATTTGCTTGGGTAACAGAATATGTTTCGCGGGGATAGTTTAATCTATGACGTTATCAGGTTTTATTACTGAATCACTTCACAGACAGACATAATGTTTGCTTGTCCACAGGCAGGTAAAATGTACATATATTTTGTCTGGCATGTCAGAGAATTACACCTACCAGTTCCGGTATATTTTCGAGGTTCTAATGTTTGTGGGATGTGTGAACCGGCTTCTGTTCAGTTCGACTTGCAATCGTCCTCGAACCTCGTACGGGCATCCATGACTTTTTTCCCTGTCTAATGAATTTCATTTGCCACATTATGAACCTAAATGTTCCTGCTTAAAAAGTCATTTCGACGCCACCTCGTCAAATTATTTCCTGTTAATGAACCGAACTAATGATGACCTTTTACACTTTTTTCGTTATGCTGGTCAATAAGGTTTATGGCTGCTTATGACGCTTATTTCGTTTAAAAAAGTGTTTACACCGCTTAGCTACACTCACGATTGATATACGACCGTACTTTTCTCTCAAGCTCAGTAGTAATGTATTTTTACACAACTTTCATTCAGTTATTCTTTTTCTTGGCAAACGGAAACTTATTTTTTGCACACCCTACGTTCTCAGGTGCTAAAAAAATGCTTTAAAATAATTTCTGCCGGTAGTTCAAAAATGGACAAACAATTACCGAATTAATTAAGAAATGGTTTACATACAGTTCATGCCTAAAGTGTTTTACGCTCTATCGATATACAATAATCTAAAGTCTCTGTGACATGATACAGAGTTTTGTTTTTCACGGATTTCCCTGGGCTTCATGGTGTTTACCCGGTAGATACTTGAGAAGTTGTTATGTTGGACATAAAACTGCGTCTTCTCTGTGAAGGGCTGAAGCAACATGGATTGAAATCAAAATGTTGATTTTATTCTCACAGCACTGAAAAAAATTGTTAAAACTCCTCCATAGGTAATGTTGTTACTATTGCCTAACTTCTGTTACTTTTTGATCAAGGAATTCCCGAAACTATTCTATGTCTGCCGATCGTCTGCACAAATAAATCCGGAGTCGAGTAGTAACTAAACAGCGATAAGCCCACTGTCACTTTCTATATTAATCAGCAGTTCATTTTTCGCAGCGTCGTTCTTATTGAGCGCTGATCAGGACGACCGAAGGTCCTTTGTGACAGTTTCCTTAAGGTAAATGTTTTGATTATAAAACAGTTCAAGATCAAACCAGTTCGTGTTTTTTTAGCAGAGCTCGGTGAACCCACTTGGTGGCTTTGTTTTGATACCATGGAAGGTGTGTTTACATCCGAACTCTGACCAAGGCAAACCGAGGTGGTCTATATATTGTCGAACGATACAATTTGTCTCGTACCAAAATAACCATGTCGCATTTGAATGAATCATGTTACTAACGCTGTTTGCCTCAAACCTGAGAAGAACTGGCATTTTCAGAGCTAACCGTTATAGGAATGTCCCCAATGGTTGAAGTGTTCTTGAAACTATGGTTTCACTGGCCAAGACACTTTTATGAATTTAATACCAGTCCGATTGAGGGAAGTTGTCGAACACGACGGGGGCTACACGAATTATCAAACTTTTATGGAATCGCCATTTCTTATTTATATCATATGTAATATAAAAAGTAGTGCAAAAAGGCCGACAATGTGGCGATGGAAGTCCTGTGCTCAGACATTTCGTTAAAATCTCATTTGTTAATGCAAGGAAACTAGCGAAACCAATATACCGCGAACAGGCATGATAACAGTGGAGAAGATTAGGGGTTTGATAAGCAAGATCGGAATGATTAAGACTCGAAAGCTTTCTTTTGAACAACATAATGTAAAGCATGTGAGTGGAGTTCTGTTGATGTGTCTAATGGTCGTGAAGGGTAGAGAGAATGTTAGTAAGTTCTTTCAACCTCGATGCGAATTCCAAACTGTTGGAAAGACACCTAGTGGAAGAATGGAGACATGAACGGGCAATAAAAGTTTTCTAGAACAGAACAGTATTGTCAGGAGAAGAACAAATTGGTAACCTTTTATTTTCGTATGCATAGGACCGAGTTCTATTTGACGTATGGTGACAACCTCAACAATCCTCATGCCTTGCTTCATACTCGGACGACAGATGGTATCTGACAAGTGATGAAGGGTTAATTAATATGCGTTGAGCACGACACATGTTTAACCCCAGTTTTCTCATTTCCATGGACTTCTCAGCCAGCCCTTCTCAACAGGAAGTGTTTAATTTCCATTCTTTTCTGGGCGTTCACAGCTTTACTACTGGAATGTATTTTTCAGCCAGCCATTTTTTAAAACAAGAAGTGGACTCTAAATTCGCTGTTGCTGTGGTTTGTCGTTGATCCTTTCCACGCCTAGGGTTCAACCTTTTGTCAGCGTTCTCATTACGCCAATGACATCAAGTTAAGCGTGACCAACTTATCATTTTTGTACATTTAGGCACCTTCGCTTGTGGGTTGTGCTTAGGTTACTCGATTTTACTCAGAGGAGACGAGGCGGCTGCTTTGTTAATTCTGATCGATGACCTCAAAAACAGGACTTCTCAGTAAAGTTCGAGCTACAGAATTCATTAACCTCGCCTAGCACTTTGGTGGTTACCAGTAAATAATCGGAGGTTTCGTTTACTTAGGTTGAACATCGCATGCTTCGCATTTCAAATTGTTGTTCAACGTCATACTGAGCTGTCATGTTGAGTGGTGCGACCAAACACTAAACAATTAACGTCGCAGAATAGAAACAATTGTGATCACATTTGTTGCTTGTAGGTCGCGGAGTGATCAACACAAATGGTCAACCGTCGTCTACATTGAAAGTGATGCGCAGACCTAGAACCTTCGTCCAGTATGTAGTTATTATTCAGTCCTCTGAACGGCCTCATCATCGGTCGTAATGACTATTTGTTTCGAAAGTATGCTCAGTCTACGTGTTACAAGTTCACGGTCCTTTTACCTCTCAGGTCTTACAGAATCTGAATTCCACAGGCTCTTCATAAAGTAGGTACTAATGCTTACAACACATTAGCTCTTGGGTTTAATGCGCATTGGGTCTTAGAAATGTACGTAAGACTACTAAACACTGAACAGAACGTCCCGTTCAACAGTCCAAGTTAAGGTGAATTGTCAGACATAGTAGTTTGGCTTCTTATCGGAAAATTTAGCTAGCTCAAAATGTCATTGAGTTTAGTTGGATACTGCACTCGCTCGGTTTTTTTTACATTTGACCTATTGAGAAGTTTGGAATTAAGGGATAAAAGTTGTTCGTCTTTAGTACACGACCCCAGCAGGAAAGATGCAAAACCCCTCGGTTTAGATAACGACGAATTGTGCAAGTCCAAATCATTTGGACCAAGGAATAGTATTCCGTTCTAGTCTATTGAGGTCAGCGACGATAATCGTTCTCCAAACAGAATGAGCACGAAACAAATGGGAAGAACCTACTAGAGTGCATCCCTTGAGAAACCAAATAATTGATTTTTGGGTAAGCAGTCTTGTTCGCTTCAAGTAAAGTTTTTGTGAACACGACAAATAGCATTGAAAAAGCAAACAGCGGAATAGAATGTTTTTCAAAAACACAATCCGTTATATGTACAGCGTTGCAAACTTGGATTGAATGGTGCCGAATTTTGAAGGACGACTCTTATAGCAAGCGGAAAGATGGCATACATCGAAAACGGCACATTCGAGAAAACTTATCGCACGGATCCTCAGAAAAATAACGTCTTGAGCCACCGCGCCAGAGTATAGTTTGTCGTTTTTTTTCATATCTTCCTATATGGTTATGTAGTAGTGAATCACTATCGTTAGCTCTTGATAATGCTGCTTTTGGTGCTGTTTCATTTTCCTCTTACGGATCACTGACCCAGTTATATCTGTTTCAAACTACATAACAACCATATGAGGTTGTTTGTTTCATAATACAAATTTCAAGACGTTCCTTTGTTCTCCTAGTTCATCAATCCTCAACACTACCACGTATCTATCAGTATCACTATTGGATTTGCCATTCACAGCTTTTATTTCTTTTCAATCGGTATGCCGACCAGAGTACACTGTGTTACCACAGTTTACTCAGTCTTTCTCCGCCCCAAGTGATCATATTCGCGAACGAGGCAATTGTGTATTGTGAAAAGATGTTTTTCTAGGCAGGTCAACGTAATGTATATACTTAGCTGAATAATGGAGAGTCACTGTCAAGATTGTTTTGACAAATCGAAAGCTTGTTGGTTGCACCTGATGGATTTTTTCTGATATGGTCTCTGTCTTCGTCACTCGGTCAATGCCAGACTCTTCGCGTCGAGCAAGTGCAAGCAGTTAAGCGAGCTTTTTGTCATGAACGTTTGCATTGTGAAGTTGTGGATAGATTTCTACCCAGTCCAAACGAGTTCCTTGGTCTGAGTTTTATAGTTGTTGTGCAGATAAGGTTTTATGTACATCCCATCTGTTTTTGAAAAATCGCTTTTGTAGTGTCTTGCAAAACTGAACAGATATGAATAATATATCCTTCCGCTCCGCCTGGGCGATGTGGACTCCCCCACAGGTTTTGCTAAAAATTACGCCGAATTACTTGTTTGTTTTTTTTCTATTCGCAAGACGTCGACTCCAATCTGCAAATGCGAATCGTGGCTTTTTCTCTTCGTTTTTTGCATCTCTTTTGCCGGACTATTCGTCGCAGCAACCTTTCACTGAAGTGGATGTAGCTAATGCAGATGCAGCAAACGACAATACGCAGACAGCCACAGGTACCGGACATGCTCTGAGGTTGGCCACGGAACGATTAGCTATCGCACTTCGTCGTGTACTTGATCTCCACCAGGAGGATGACGACCAGACCGAAAACACTGCGGAGCAGACACAGCAGCACTAGCCGACTTGAGTATCGATGTCTTTAATAAGACTAACCGATGTTACTTTCACGAATAGTTTGCCTATCTTAACCTTACTAACTGTGATTAATTGATTGTATTTGAAATGCATGGTTTATTGTAAATTTTAACGAAGAATATTTTTTGGTCACACTTCCGTTTCTTTCAACTTCAAACCAAAATTGTGTATTCTTTCCCGCCCAATATTACTGACGGTTTTCGTTTGAATTCAATAGAAGCTATTCCAACTTTCCTGTCGAGTTTGGTGAGCGATACGATCGGAACTCCCCTTGGTGCGAAGGTCGTACCAGGCAATAAAAGAATTAATGTAAAACGTGCTAGTTTCTTCTCATTAATGGGAGCGAAGTTGTTCTGGGAACCACCCATTTAAGCCGTAATTAGGTTTTCATGACTTCATCTAGATAGATTAAACTTGCTGTATTGTTGTATTTGTACCCAGTTCGATTGGTCGAATTCCGCTGTTTGTTTTATTTGTGGATATATGGCGTAATACTTAGCTGCAGAAATTCCTTTCCAGCATAACTACTTAGAGTAGTATTTGCGGGAGTGATGATTATTGCCTTTGACTGTGAACTGTTTTTGTAATAAGTAGATTGATTTGCGAGAATATAGTAGTAATACCGGTGTTGCTGTGTTGCGATGCGTTATTTGCAGAAAGCGTTATCGCGAAAACGCTTGTGTAGGATCGAAGCTTGTAACAAGTCAGATGCTATTTCGTCCTTGCAGTTACAGTAGCAACGGCTATTTCTGAAATGTCCTTTAGTTGTGCCAAGATTTTTGTTCTATTTGATTTCTACAACTGGTTGCTTTGGGAGCAGATAAAGATCTGGTTGTTCACTCGGCACGTCCAATACAGTTTTTATTATCCTCGTAATCACTATAATTATATATGCCACTAATAAATAGCTGGCCAACTCGATAAAGCACAACTTATTCGAGGATGTACTGCGGGAAAGCTCACTCCCCTTGTTTGCTGTCATGTCCTTACTGAGCGGCAACTTCTGTGATGCGCCTGATAACCGGGTCTTTCGCACACTAGTATAGTTACCTTTCTGACTCAGCAGCCTAGTGTAAACAGGCGGTTGGGCGTTGAAGCAGCCGAATTGTCTGGATGTTATTAAGACCTAAGGTCGGCTTTGCTTGGTGTGGCACCCAAAAGCCTGGCTGTTGTGTTTCTCCGTCTTGTGACCGCGTCAGACAAATTGGGTCGGTCAGTACGGGTAGGCCCGCGAGTGTCGACTCCAATTAGCTCGAACAAACTGGCTGGAAACCAGACGGGGTAATGTGTGACTCGGAAAGCCTGATCAACTCTTGACAAACGAGCGAACAACTGAGTCATGCGTCGTTCAACGTACCTGACGTAGAAAGTGCGATTAGCTCAGCGATGCTGACTGAAGTGACGCCGTTCTGTTTATGGCTTATCTCAATGTAGGTTTTGGTCAATGTGCGGGGCACCACTAGACATTGCAACGTCGGGCTCATTAATTGGCAACATAGCGTCCAGCCTAACGGAATTCAATAAATCGGAGAAACTGGAAGGTTGTGTATGGCTATGAGTGAGTCTTTCGCCCGCGAAATTATTGTAGACATTAAAATGAGCCTAAAGAAGAACGCTTAAAGATGTGTTCAGAATTTTGAGACAGTAAGCCATGCGATCCATGGAGTTTTTAAAGAATACAGTCTTCGACTATATCGCGAAGTATAGCATCAAGAGGTGGCTTGGGGACGTACAGGAACGAGAAGCATTTCATCAGTGTTTTTGGACGAAGTTGATTTTCTACGCTGTCCACAGATGGGCTCATATTTCTGTTCAGATGGATTGGCTCAATAATCACTTTCGGTCAACCTTTATGGTAATCCACCCGCTCGTAGACAGTGCGTCCGAAACATATGGCATAAACAAGTATAAGAGAAGCAGAAACAGTTGTGCTTCTTCCATTTTTGAGGAATAGTTACGACGGAGAACATTTTCGGCACTTATCTTTGTTTATGTTTAGAGCCTTGTAAACAAATGCGAAGTTGGTTGGTACCGATACTAGCTCATTTAGGTGTTCTTGTTAAGGCGTGGTTCCAGGTAGGCAGTACGCCACCACATTACTCTGAGACAAGACATGATTATCTGCATGATATCCCTGACGAGCCGTAGATAGGTAGGGGTTCGATGGAATGACCACCGAGTTCCCCCGATCCCGGTTTGCTTGAGTCTTTCTACTTACGTTTTCGCACACAGCGTTTGCGAAGAAGAACCCAGCACGCTTGTATGTTTGAAACAGGAATGTTTGTCTATGTTGATCGGTACCTTCAGCCATATCATCTTGTCTACAGAGGGTACCTTTGCGTAAACAAAATTAATGGTACTGTTTTGAGCACTTGTAACTATAATTTGAATCTTTTTATAGTCTAACATGCCTTCTTTTTTCTTCGTTGAATGGCAATGAATCATTGACTAATGTGTTTCTTCAAGGAAACTACAGACTCCCTTGATTGCAGTTGATTCCGAATTATCTGCAGGCTGTCATAGTCTTCTTATCAACTAAAGTTGACAGGACAGCTTTTGTGTCTTCTCCGAAGAAAGCCTAGTCATCTGAATGTCTGGTCGAGTGCTTAGGTGTCATAATTTAATCGTGCCCTTTTGGGAAGATAGGAATGGTGGCTAAATCAGTAACACCACGGGAGATGTGCTGAACGTCCAGCCGCTTTTTCCGGTCAGCAAAATTGTCTTGCTTGGCCAGCGGTAGCACATTAATTGGGCACCGCTTGATAATAACCTGTATTTTGTGAAAGTTGGTTTCTATAGTGAGGATATAAAAAGCTGAGAAGCAATATCAGTGAATTGGTAAAGCTGGACAAACCAGAACGAAAGAAATCGGTGCAGCTTGCATTAAAGTTGACATGTGCTCAGGTCAGTTGAGACCCCAACAGAACTGTGAAATGCTGGCTAAAACATTCTCTGCGGCAACCCACAAGAAATTTTTAATCCTACGGTGACCTTATTCATTTATTCTTGTTAGGGTTCCGCTTGCCACGTGTACCTTTTGTTCGTGATCAAACGTTTGCTTGAACGAGTTGGGGTACCGACAGGTACTCCGTACGTTTGAACCTACGACTCACTCCGCACGCTCGTTTATCGTTCCGCTATATTGTCGTTTCTCCCTATTATTCGCTCGCACACATGTCGATTTCGCGTGTCAACAATGCGCCTCTTATGTACTGTGATTTATTCTCATCCAGTCGTCTCCGTTCGCTTGTTTTTTACGTTCTTACAAAACAAGGGCGTACGACTATATGGTGTGCTAAGTCCCTACGGGAGATAATTTTTCAACTCATTTAAAGGTGACCAAAGGTCCACAGCCACGTGCCATAGAGTACAACTCGTGCTGCTGTTACGGGGTCGTATTTATAAGAAAACTGTGTGAACGGCGCCAATGTACTGTTGAAAACCATGATTGCTGAGAGTAGGCGACGTGAAGCGCCTTGAAATATTTGGCTGTCGATGAATGAGTTCAGTCATACATACCGGGAGGCACCAGTGCGCTTGTTACCATAGGGATAACAGGCTGGTATTCGGAAGAGGATTTAGCGATTTCATTTGCTCATCTTACAAGGATGCACATCCTAAAGACTATAGGTCATGAGCTAAGGGTGACAACAAACTGTTTTCCATTCTGTGTACTCTGCAATTGGCGCAAACAACTGGCATAAAGTTCGAGGTTGTAGTGACCAGCGATCTTGTGGCTTCTCTAAGGTTGTCAGCTGAAACCGTGTTTTTCCGCTTGTTTGTTGCGTACGCATGATTCTGTGTACGCCTGTTACATATAACAGGCTTCCTATAAGGGGAGTGTTTTTCCTTTCGTACATGAATTGTTGAGAAACTCCGATGAAATGAATGTGACCTGAAGTGTTAGTAAAATGGGACAAATGATAAATATAAATTATATGTATATATACATATATATATATATACACACATATGAATCCATGTATATATATATACATTGTTACGCCCATGTAAACACGTAAATATATATATATGTACCACACATTCCTGCGTCAATATAAGTTTTTTTGTAGATATATTCGTATATGTAATCATATATGGAATTGTGTGATTCCAAACAAAAATTTCTTTTAGTTTCAATTATATATATATGCACATATAAATACATATTTTATATTTAAACATGGGAATTGAATTTATATACGGATTAACTCCACCAAGTGTATCACTTATGTACGTAGGCATTTGTTTTAGTTCAGAATCTTTTGCAACATTTATGTATATGCACGTTAGTGTGGATGTGTACACCAACGCGCATTCCTCCACCTTCATCTAGAAAAGCAAATTGTCCAATGGGAAAATCGCGTTTCAAGGTCAACGGCTGTATTATTAATTTAACTTTTCGCGGGTACGAAAGGAAAAACGCTCCCTCCTATAAAAGGCCTGATACAAACTCAGCGCCACTTCCCTCAATCGCGTAACTAATTGCACGTAGCGAATGCTTGCTCTTTTTCTAACAACTCATTTATTATTCCATTCTTCGAAGTCGTTTAACCCTGAACTTTTCGAGCGTTGTTTAGTGCATTCGAAGGTTCCACGCACTTTTCGATTGGCGCGCTTTTGAGTGCCGCCGAGTGGGTTGAAGCCCACCCCTTGCTTCTTTTCCTTTTCTTGGTTGCCGCCGTTGGTTCCAGAATAGGCTAGAGCTAACTACTTATCATATTTTCACACATTGCTGGGAATATACGCGGTTGTTTTCAAATCCCGCTGCTTTCTCAATTCCGATGCCTGTTGGAACTATATTTCGATTGCTCTTCAGGAAATGCGTAGTAAATTATTAGTGAATGAGGGTTTAGCGCATACCCACATGCCTACTACTTAAGGAGATATCCATTTTGTTGAGTCTAATAATATTTTACTGTTGTTTATGCACCCATTTAAACGATTGTACGGATAGCACTACCGGCATCAAACCTACGCCATCTGCCTCATCTCAATCCAATTAGCGTCCATTCGCATGACCTGTCTGAGGATACTCGCTTGTTTAGACATCGCGTACTATTCCTAGGCGTAGTCATTAATCCATTTATCGACTTTTAACCTATGCGCGTTCATCGCATAGGGTTTTTAGGCACTAACCAGTTTTTAGATTTTCATGTTGAGTTCCAATACTTTTACTGTATATCCACTGGAACTTGACCTACGTCAATATGGTACAAAAAGTCGTTCTTTTGAAAACGTTCAAAAAATTTGCAAAACCTTTTTGAAAACAAACAAACCGTTCGGTATATGGCATACGTTCAACTTCTACCCCGGGTGAGTCACATATTTCTTTCAAGCTGCTCGCTCCCCGCATGTTTGTCTACATTTCAGACATTTGGGAACGCTTGAACGTGTTTGCTGAACCTCCGAAGAACTCGTCCGAAGACCGTTCAACGGAATCCATCTCCAGCTCCCATCTCCTAGCCTACGACGGACGTTTTTATCCTG
>JTDE01003418.1:5754-25775 GCA_014338405.1 Paragonimus skrjabini miyazakii | reverse complement strand
AATTAGGACTTCCTAGACAGGTCGAAATCTCCGATCTCATTGAACCTGCTAGGCGATATTTTAGATTACTGATGAATAGTCAGAGACTTGGTTAATTTCAAGTCGAGCATCGCCCACAATTGATCGCAGCTGTCACATTCCCATAGGCTGTTGATACAGTCCAAACCATCGGACAAGTCGATTAGCTCAAAACTCTAATTGTTTTCCGAACCACTGATTGCTTCACGGGCTAAAGAGGCTGGATCAACCACTGTGCCAACTTGTAGTGAATTGGACATGCATGGGATCGGCCTCAGGGGTACACTAACCTTGTGGAGTTTGAGCAAGCCATACAGTTAAGCAGTATATGATCCTCTAGGTGTAAGTTGTTTTGCCGTTATCTGATCAATGAAGTGTCCTTCCAGCAATGCTTTTACTTGTTAACACGCCGTTCAAGTTCGACAGCATTGTCTGCTGAGTTATCCTGACGGAATTCGGTCGTCATTTAGTAGTGGCCGCATTCATGATATATAGTAAGCTTTATCCTTGACCACAACGCCGGAGCCTTTGCCCGGTTGTTGGATCATTAGGTTTCCATTGGTTCGTGGCTCAGAAGGGGAATCAGTGCGTTTCGTAGTCAGGATTGTATTATGTTTTGAGGACATAACTCGGTATTAGTGCTCGATAACGACTAGCCTGGTTTTCAAACAATTGCGAGCGTCCTCTGATACCGGACTGAGTTGTGAAAGTTGATCAGGAAGAAGCTCGAACTGGGTCTGTGACTCGACGCTATTGTTCTTCTTTGGAGATACACAGAATTTAAGACCACAAGATAGGGCTTCCAACTGAATGTTAGTGAACTGAATTGACGAGTTGGTAACATACCTAGCCGGATTTTCTGGAAATACTGAATTTGTCACATTGTGTCAATGACATCTGCAGACTGCTGAATAGACTGATTCTGGTCTGCTTCACTTTTTCACTGTAAAAGTTAGTGACCTTATGTCAGTCTTAACTCAGCCCATAACAGTAATAAATTCACCAAGGAGCCAAACAGTAAAGTCAAATAAATTTTTTGGATGTTGACATGATAAGATGGTTCAATCCGATGGAAAAGTGTACGAGAAGCAGACATACAATGGTGAGTGCATTTATTCCGACAGTTTCACTCTATTACATTTCTGATGAGAAGGGCGTTCAATATATGTCCGTCATCATCACAGACAGCAACAAATCAGTGGTTCTCACTAATGATTAACTGCCAAAATAGCAAACCCTATACAAGAGAGAGAAAAAAGAAGAAGAGGGATCTAACTTCTGACACTGTATACCGAGTTGGAATGTTTACAAGAAACGTTCATATAGAATGGTTACTAAGTACATTTCATTCAGGTGATGTAGGTGACCGAGCTAAAGAATAAGTCGTTTTTCGAAGGGAGATCTTATGGCTGGACTTATTACACGAATGTTCAAAGTCAGTCGAACCAACCTAGGATGCACCTAAGGCGTTTACGACATTCTGTTTACCACTTGACAACAAACTTGTATGTTCTGCATCTGGCTGTTATATGTACTCCTTCATTTGCTCGTGTTGACTACAATGTACTGGTTGTACAAATGTACCCGGAGATTTCATCAAAAGTCAAAACACGGCGAACAAGCTCGTTTTCGGTGTGTCATCTTCAGGCCAAATACAACAATAAATATGAAATTAGTTGTCAAGTCAAGATTTTGTGAAATTTAATACAGTGCGAATCTAATGTCATTTTGGTATTACGGACATGGTTACTGTGGTGCCTTGTCAAGTGTTCCAACGACGGCAGGCCATAGTAACTTCAGCTCTGGGACAAAAGACTTCTGCGCATACAGATTAGGGTTTCGCAGCCGGATTCCGATCGCCTCCGCAGCAGTCATTATGCGACATTTCACACTTATGGTGTGAACACGTGTGGCACGGTAGATCGGCTTGAATGCGACATCCACATTGACTCTGTGACCCGTATCAACCAGGTGGGCCAAAATTGCGCTGGAAATCTTTCGTTGTCCGGTCGTCAGCCAGGCTGGATGGTGTACGCGTATTCTCTCGGACAAGCGCCTTGTTGTGCGACCAATGTAACCTGCTCCACAGGAGCAAGCGAATGAGTAGCTTGTTCGCCACGTTTTGACTTTTGGTATAATATATTGGTTGAACCACATGGCGATTGACCGATAAATTAGATGAACATCATTCTGTGTTGTTGAACGGTAGCGCGATTAAAATGGTTTTAACCGAGGCCGTTGCTGACTTGAACGACTCCAATCATTGTCAGTAGGAGCGATGTATTTCAGCTTGTCTACCGAATGTCAAGAAATCGATCCGAAATGGTGAGATCCCGGATATTAACGAGGACCAAGGCCATCAGTATCCACTCAGAAGAAAGTCTTGAAGACCCTTGACCTCTCCTAGTCCACAATCAATGGCAGCTACGATATGGAACTACGAATATGTGACTGTCTTTTTTTCTACAGAAGACAACTACTGTTTTTACACTTGTTGTTTTGTAGTTAGCCCGATGGTCAAACACAGAAAACAAGCTTTGTTCATCACTCCGTTGTTCAGATGACCTCAATGGGTATTTTAGAGCAAGTGTGATAATTAGAGACAAAGTAATAAACCATCCTAAGTGCCGTAATTTGGCATATTTCGCTGCGATTTAGCATAATTCGAACTGAAGACTATAATACTATGCAACCCAGAGTTATCCACGCCAATTCTGTATACCTCGGCAAGCTGATGAGATCCACCTATTTTCTACGAGACTCAGATTAGGGTCATAGGTTGGCCCCAAAAAATATTCTCTCGACAAATTACACATACCCTCATGACACACGGCGCATGAAACGGGGCGTTAATATGCCGCAAAATACAGTCAGAAGTAGAAGGTAGTTTGGCGAACAGCGTTATCCACTACAGAATATATCACCGTAATAGTAAGGCAAGTAAAATCAAAAGCAATTAGCTACATAATTATGTCATACGGTTCCAGATTGGAGGGCAAATGGTTGATCTCCGGGGCAACAAAAACATGATGACCGTAGGGCCTGGACAGTTATTTATGAGCGCACAATTGTGGGTCGCGTAACAGAATTCCGATCACTTGCGCAGTGACCAGAGTGAAAAGTCTGAGGACTAGGCAAACGGGTTAGACAGACAATTCCGGTTAGGGTCGATGACCTGAGTCAATGAGGTGCTTCTGAATTGCACTTGAAATGGATTTCTCCTTGTCTTTAGTCGGCTGTTTGAGGTAATATCCACGTACTTTCCGATAAGGGCGCTCGGAAGTGCGACCGACGCAACATGCACCACAGGACCATGTAAAAGAGTAAACACAAAAGGAGATCACAAAATCGGCAGAAAAATTGTTTCATCATGAGCAATATTCTATTCTGTGACCATTCACAGAGCCTGTGCCATATGGACAACATATCAGTATGCGATCGCGCGTACAGTATAACCCATAAGTGCCTTCCGTTGCATGAAACGGGCGACTCGTCGTTTTGCTTCAGTTGTAAGTGAATATTCGTATTCCGTCTTCCTCGGATCAGCTACGGTATTGAGTGCGTAAGTAGTAGCAGTCTACTAGCCAGCTAACGACTCATTGACGGATACATCCACGTCCATGTTCCCGAACTCTTCCGGTGGCATGTCCGATGTCAAACAAAAACCCCTCATTAAGATAGACTTGGCATAACGTCATGTATCCATGGTCTTACTGCAAATGAGAAACACACGGCGTGCAACTGAAGAAGTTCTGTCTAAAAATGTTTGTTCATGATGTTCATGCTACTAGCAAGGAATTCGGCCGATCTGGTTGTCGAATGCCACAAGAACACCTCTGAGATGTTCGCCGCACATCACTTTGAAGGTTTCTAAATTAAATGTCTGTGATCCTACAGTGGTGCTTGAGGAAAGGAAAGACACCTTGAAACCAGCGTACCCTTCATCTTTCGGATGATGGTTTGCGTTATCAAGTAACAGAATGCAATACACCAACAGCTCCGACTTTTCATCTGATTCGACAAACAGCACCCAGTGATGAACGCATGTTTGGCTCATTTACTATTTGCCGTGCCAGCATCTGAACGCTGATGTAGAAGGAGGGATCAGGTTATCAACCGATTCATGCAGCAGCGGCAACGCAGAAAAAAGCTATCTATCTCAGGAGAGCATTTTTTTTGGGAATATAAAGCGTTCCTATTGGGCGTTTGTGTTTTGGACAAAAGGTTTGACTAACGGTATTGGTAGGAAGGTTGATTTGCATGTGGTACGCACCGAAAGTGAAAAATGTCTGGAATGATAAGGTTAATGAACCCGTAGATCATGAATAAAATATGGCACTATCACCGAGGTTTGCACTGGGTGTTGGATGAGAAAGCAGACAACGCGTCAAGTGGTCGGCTGATGAAAGCTGCTTTGGACGTATCCTATCGATTCCGCGCCCGTGTAAATCAGACAGTCCATAAAATCATAAACAATGAGAAAAAATTGCGCCCATTTGTGGGCATAACATTGTGCCCGTCAATCGATGGAATAATTTGCGCGGCACGAATAAGGCGACGGTAAACTCTCGAAATCGTACCTGTGAAGAAACGCGATTGGCCCAGTTTTCAAGCTACATTCGAACTCTTTTGGTTCGATTTCTAACATCAATTATTGCTGATGTCATCATGAACGTAAAATAACCTAAAATCGCACTGATCAGTAGCCCTGCCGCTGACATAAACGACATCGAAAGCTTCACATTAAGACTAAGAACGACTGTCCGTGTAAACTCCGTCGAGGCTAGCATACTAACAAATTTTTTACAGAACAATGCGAGCTAATCAGGAGTAGTTTGTTACACTTAAAAAGTTTGCGCACATCCTGACACACGTGTAATTGTGGAAAACAGAAAATTGCTCTTGTTCCAAATGATATATAATACATATCCCGTAATCCACGAAAAACAAGTGGCAACTAAAATTTAATCAGATTGCACACAGCATGTCTGAAAAAAGTGAACGCGGTGAGACTAAACATTTGATAGTGATATGAAAAAACTTTCTCCTGATAAAATGAGATCGATTAAACCTTCAAACAGAATCCATTGCCCATGAAACTAGTACCGAGAAACAGTCAGCTGCCAGTTATAGATGATCCAACAAATAATGTCTCAAGATCAACCATGAAGCGAATAGGACAGAAAAAGTCAATGGCCTCACAAACGGAAAAAGATGACCAAAGACCGATACACAAGATGCAGTTGAGAAGTACCAAAGGAGAAACACAACATTTATTCTATATAAAGAGATGTCAGAAGTTGCATACAGTCTTCCGCAAAGTAGACAACGGGTCTGTTTAAGGAAAAGATACGATTACGTTACATTTAGATGCACCTTAAAAGCTATTCACAGATGATCAGTGTACAAGAACCTGAAATTACTGTTGATCTTAAGTCGAACGCGTCGAATTCCAAAGTTGGATGTTTGTTCAAATGCGATGCGAGCATCGTAGTTATTTTGTCCAATGGATGACACAATTCTAATAAACGCTGACCGGTTGACGTTTGAGTATTAGTTGTGATAACTGACGTATCTGTTCACTTAACAATCGTTTCAGCTGACAGCCCACCAGATGGAAAACCCTATTTTTGTCATTCTGGGTAGAAATCAGTTATCTGATCTTCCTACTGTTCATGAGACAATCATGTTCATACTCCGATAAGACAGACAAGTCAGTTTGCTGTGTGTATTGAATCAACGACCACACTAAATTATAATTACGTACATCATTCAAGTAAGTGTTCGCACGTGTCTAAACCTGGCAAACTGACGCGCTTATTTTGGAACGAAAAGTAGAGCAAATCAGTACTAACTGAGAAGTGTAAAACTATTAGAAAACCAACTTGCAAATAGCGTAGTGCTCAAGGATGCAGCAAGTATTGGTCACATGTTACACAGAACGTGAACTGGACGCGGCAAGCTTGCGGTAATCAAACTGGCATACACAGTCACATGAAAACGAACAGGTAGGGATGCCACTGATAATGGAGAAACGAAAGCCGTAAAAAGTCTACGGCTTTAACCCTTCTAGCACAAGATAGCTCGTGTTGGATCGATCAAATATACTAGTGTTGACGACTGAACTGTCTGACAATAAAACAGGTCGCACCCCTGAACACACCTACCCGAATTCCATAAATATGTTGAGTTTACTTTCATCTCAATCTACCGTAATTAATAATCCGAACATTGTCACCGGCTTACGACCTAACCACGTCTTGCCTGGCAAATATGCGAACGGTTCGCTTGGTCTAGACAGAATTCAGAATAAATAGATACAACCGTTCTGTTTTGAAACTATGAGTTGGTAACCTACCACAAAAACATTTAAACATAGTGAAGGTATAACTAATAAGTAGTCGTAGTAATACGCTTGAACCAATAGAATATATTGTCTGCAGTTAAGAAAGACAGTATATGTCTAAAACAAGACAAATAAAACATTCACGACCCGGTTGGAATAACAGCACATTTCATTCCAATAATAATAATTGGTTGACCATTGACAGAAAATTATTTCAAACGGAAGGACTCAGGTGCCACTAAATCAATAAATAACAGATGTATATCGGGCAGAAACCACGAAATAGAATAATATACATGATAAGACAAGACCTGAAATCGACAAGCAATCACAGAAAGAATTGCGTGAACAAAGAAGGATTAGATGAATTAGTGAGAAAAGGATGGAATAATTTGTGAACATTACCACAATTGAAATAAAACAACTCCAATATCACCCATTGAAACAAACGAATGGGACAAGATTAATCTCGTTTCGGTCGGACGGCCGTTCCTCGATAGATAATACCATCCCTTCCCGGATCCATATTCCAAATACCCCAAGACACGCCCCACACAATGAGAATGAGCACAATACTTGTCCACAATATGATGTTGAATAATTCCGGATAATCGTCGCGGAAGTCCGGCGCCAAATTCAAATCGCTCACTAATTGAGAATCCTGTAAAAGTGTGAAAGTAAATGAGCGAGTTTACTGATGGACTTCCAAGCAAACAAAAAGACAATCATGAACAAACTGACACCAAGCTTCAAGTGTCGATCAACGACTAAGATTCTAGACAACAGTGCATCTATTGTGGAGCATGTCAGTAAGCAACAGTTCCTTACAGAGAACAATGGAAAGTTAAGGTGCCGTCCACAGCCAAAATTGCACCCATTTTTGAGGCCCCGATCGAGCACGGTTAAAGTTAATTATATGGTAAACCTAAATGGACAGAGCTACACTCAGTTTGTGGGTGCACAAGATTACACCACTAAGCTTCAGGCTTAAAAAACCATATCCTACATTCTGCTAGCGTAGTATAGTACAGAATCGGACCATTCTTTGATGCAGAAGTGAATCCCTATCGAATATAGGCTGAATCCAACACAGAAATGCATGTGACCCATTTGGTACGGTAGCAAATACAAACACATCCAGTATTGAGCTGAAAGTGAGGGAGTACAGTGGCTCAAACTGCTGTTACTCTCAAGAGATGCGTAGGCGAAGGTAACGACGTTATGGATGAGCCATTGTGTAATTGCTGCGTGTGAGTTTTTCAACCGTTGACGATCTCACTAATTAATGTCCGATGTTACCAGTGGGTAACATGGCGTACACGTTAATTTTGAAACAATCCATTTGTGAATAAACCGAACATCGGATGAATTCAAACCAGCCACAGGAACTGTATGCTCCCATGCACGTACATACCGTACCTTACCAACTGTGATATGATAAAACGTCCCACGAATATCTAAGTCAAATAAAGTGGACTTTTTAGTCAATAACAAACTATACTAAACAAACTATTATACTCACTTAGAACAACAATCAATCAATCAGTTATGTGATAAATTGAGAACCAATGAGAGCGACGATGTTTATGTGCGCATATAACACTGGTCAAACATTACATATTCTGATTAGAGTCTGATATAGACAAAAAAAAGAGAAAAAAATCAAATAAATACCAGGCGCATGGAAGGCAGAAAGAAAATCAAAGTGAGTTGGTTCAATCAAGGGGGGGGGGACGGGAGAAAAAACGACGGATTGAAGAATTAATCTGAAAAGCGTATCAAATACACGGAGAAGAGCGGTTCCATTTCCAGTCACATCGGGCGAAAGCGAAAAGTTAATTCCACATGTAAACCAATCGGAGAGTTCAGAAATTTCACACGTTTTATAATGGCGGGATCTGAGGTTGTAGTATCAACTAGTTTCAGAAGACAGGAAATTTGGAGACGAAAATGTCCGGCTGTGCCTGGATTAAAAAAAAACAATGCAAGTTCATCATCATCATTGGAAGTGACATAAGATTAACCAACGCTGAGGCTTAGTTGTTCCACGATTACGACGTGAACAACCCCAAATTGAGGATAAAGAAACAAGAGAAAGAGTGGGATACAATTGGTACAACCTCCTATCACCGAACACTAACAGTATCAAGGTATTCACACATATACACAAACACCACAAATAAACGAAAATCAAGTCGCAAGTTAACAGGGGACGGAGTGTGCAAAACAGCTTTCATTACGTTCATAAGTACATGCACAGGGAGTTAAAGGTTTGTCTTTCTTTGTGTTAACCAGAGAATGCACTGCGTTGGACGGTTGATAAACATAAAGATGAACTGAAATGAGGAAAAGAAGGCTTAGATAAAGCCACTGACGTGGAACTCTATCAGTGACGAACGGTGAAGCAACATTCTAACGGGCTCACACATCTAGTGACCTATGGGAGTGGATTAGGATGGTGACAAGAAGAAATGAAGTGCGGGTTGTTTGTCTCTTCAAGCAGAATTTCAACTCATTAGGCCGTGAACCACAGTGTTGACCAATGTGTTCAAATATGAGCAGTTCCTAAGTATGAAGAAGTTCTGTCTACACAACAGCCTATCCACTCCAAATTCGTTCCACAGAGTAAGCCATTGGAAGTTTGCTCTCGTTTCGTGGTTGGACATCTGTTAGCGGACGACCTGGCGTGTACAGGAATTTGTGGGAGAAAACAAGGTCTCCTTCAAGGTGTCCGTAATGCCTAAATAAATACACTGCCATCACTAGCATCATTGGATGCAGGAATCTTATGAGCACTATAACTTTCGCAGCGGTATGCATTAGAATACTTTTAAAAAGCACAAACTCATTTTTAAGGGCGACAGGTTTGCATGTTCGCCTCCAGCAATAGACGGGTTATGAAGCTGTACATAGTTGGAGAGGTTTTATACTCGTGACAAATGCAAAATTCGTCCAAACATCCTATCAGAAAAACAACCGACCATACAAAAAGTAGTTGCTCTCAACACCTCAGGAAACAACGCGTAAAGTGTATGCTGAAGGCCAATGGTGGTTAGGAAACAACAGAGGAATGACCCGAAACCAACTAGGATAAACAGACTGACGCTTTAAAGGGCATAGTCCACGGGTAATCTGAGTGACGTAAAAGTCAGGTTTTTCAGATCATATACCACAATTCAAAAATGGCCTTGAAACTTCCTGGACCACTTGTGAGCTAGAACCTGTCAGAATCAATAGAGACTATCGGGATCCGAACCCGCGTAGATATCACTTCAATAAATCAGCTAGCCAAAGTGGAAGTACATATTCAGGATTACACATACCAACTGTTTTATCTACACATAGAACCACTGAATGTCCTACTTCCAAATTAGACCTAACATGTCCATGCTCACTGTGGTCGGCACCGTATTGACTGGTTGCAAGATCCAATCGGTGGAATTGTGAATCGCGTGAAACAGTTTTGTCGGACGTTCTCATAGATCTCACTATTTACCGGATTTCTGACGGTTATCAACTTGCATCTTCCGTTTACTTGAACCGCACCTCATACTGACGTCTCGAATAACAGGAAGGGTTAAAGATAGTCTAAATCGGTCACCAATAATTTACCACGATCGGTATGGCCATCTCGTGTACAACGTCCAAACAGGGACTCAGCGATCCATATCACTCTAGATCACTGCCGCAGAAGCTAAGCGCAGCGTCACATAGCCAACGACAGTTGCTGCAGTCCAGTATGTATTTCAACCTAATGAGTTTTATGATAACGGCTCGGATCGACCTTGGAAAAGCGTTAAGTACAGGCAGCGTTGGGGCGATTGTAAACGGTTTCGCTCTAATTAACGACGGTTGATCATCCGCCTCCGTAATCAGTCTTCTTTGTCCGGTTGCAAGACAAGGTGATATCTGTCTGCACACTGTGATTTTGAAAACTTAAAAACAGATTGGTAGCCGAGGAGCCTGATCTACCCACTAAAAGCACGCCAATTTTCATTGCTACTCAACATGATATACGCAAGTGGATCAATGGTCTTCAAGCTAGTTCACTCGACCGATCGCAGAGATGCATATTGGTAAGGGACTATGACACAGGGATCAGTGGGTCAAAGCCGGACGATGAGGATCACAAAGTACACACAAAGACAACGAGTCATGATCAATCACTGAAAAATATGGATATTGATACATAATACATGTATGGTGTTGCAAAGTGACGGTGGGTGGTTCCATCAAACAGCAATTGAAAGGACAATCAAGTGAATCACCTACAAGTCATTTCTTGTCGGATAGTGTACATACTGTTAGATCTTTCGCTTTAAAGGTTTATCAACCTTGGTCAACAAACCAACAACGCCGAGTAAAATATGCACGCGATAAGGAAAAATTATCCCCGAGACCACCACTAAGATTGTCGTATACAAATGAGATTCAAATAAAAGCAGCCCAGCACTAACTAAATTGCAAATGTAACAAAAACTCACGAGGCATCGGCGATTCAACACTGTTCCGAGCGTTTACGGATAAACAGCTGTGCTCAGAGTTTGAATACATGAAATGCAGCGGAGCCATGCTTTGAGATGGCGAATCGGAGAGCAATGTGCAAATTTGTGTGGGCTGATCATCCATCGCGAACTCCAGACATATGTTGACAGGGTCTGCAAGATAACATGAAGATGAATAGGAAGACTGGAGGAAATTCACGTGAAAAATGTGAACCAAGGCAGTGGTATATATATATATATTTATATATAATTATAAATCACAGTGAAGTAGGGAAAAAAACTGCCAGGTTGATGACATTATCATTACTGCGACAGTCATGTCAACACAATGAATATTAACTAGCAAACGTACAGAAGATGAAAATGTAGACAGTATCACTACTAGGAGTCCTACTGGCCGTAGCTTAATATAAACCTCTCTGCTAGTGCTGCACATGCGTCATCTGTCGCAAAAACCTTTACATGACATTATTTTGAATCAATCGGAGATTTAGTTGTAAATTGAACATCATTCGTAGTTAATCGCATGTTTCATCTGGTCCAGTGATGGAACAATGAGTGAGAACTAGACAATTCGTCGAATAGTTACTGGGACAACGGTCGGTAGGTGAGATATGCGCATGTAACCGTAGTGAGACAGACGTGAAGTGAAAAAAGGTTGTTGTCTCTAACGTTTGAATATGTCGTAGAGTATTCGTAGGAAAGGTGAAGATCAGAAAGTATACTAGTAGTATTTGGTAGAGTGATGAAAACTACTACGTCCCGATAAAATATCCAAGGTGATAGTATGAGATAACACCATCAGACGATGAAGACGCATAAAATGCAGTATAAAAGTATAGAGCAGTACGCCACTCACATTTGGTAGCAGCTAAAGACTTCGTTTAGGTGTACGAACTGTAGTCAAATGCAAAGGGTATTCAAAATCCCCTAGCATCCATCAGTAACAAACCTACTGTCTGGCAGGTTTAATGACTTCGGTGCTTTCAACTTGGATAAGTCATGATAATGTGGTCAATGAGTGGGGTAAGTACGGTTTCTTTTCCGGATAATCGGGTAAGCCGGATATTACACACAAATAAGTGCGGCTGAGCGTCTGGATAGGATAAACCGGTCGTGATCTGTGACAGCAACGAGGTCATAGTCAACACGGCTGCTTTAAGAGAACATGGACCGGACTTTAAATCCCGGTCGTGACAGTTAGACGTATTACTGACGAACTATAACAAGAACGAAACTTGCTTCTTTACGAAATGGGCTTGTTGAAAAGTTTATCTGAACGCAAAAGCCGTAGTAAATTTTGAGTAGTATTTAACAGACATTTAACCGACCTTCTACTGTCTATCACAAAAAATGTATCATTAGTGAGAAGTCACAGCAGAGAACTCGACTTTTTACACAGTGAAACCAAAAAGACAGGTCGACTGTTAGGATGCATCACACAGGACAGAGTAACCTTTCGTGAGATGTATTGACAAAGTAAAATGATATTAAAAGATAAAAATGGATTAATGAACGAAATACACGATTCGGGAAAGCAGGAGAGTGCACCAGCTACATAAGTTAAAGCAATAGTGTCTACAACCATGAATTATTTTTACCAGACAACAATCGGATGGTTATATGGAAATCATTGGGTTAAATGAGTAAAGTGATTGGTAAGAAACGAGTAGCCAGAAAGAAGGGACTCGTTTCTGTAACACTCGTTAAAATTGCACAAATAGCGATGGAAGATAGATGAAACATACTCTTCTTAGATGTCCACGAGCGTACGACAGAGACCAACAGCTGTCCAGCCTTTTGTTCTAAATCGAAGGCTGAAATAATGTGTAAAACATTCAGGATGAGCTGAGCAGAGATGAGCCAAAGACGAGTTAAGTGAGATAGCGTCAGTTGTGGAAAGATCATTTGGTCCTCTTTTTAGTCCCGTTTATTGGCACTCATCAACATAGAAATTTATGACTTCAGACCTAAACTTACGAGTAATATAAAATGGCAACAGAGAGACTATTCCACCTCACTTTTGATGGAATGTCTAACCAAGGATAAACATCATCCTTGGAATCCGATCTGACAGATGGTAACAAATTAGGAAGTCGAGGCTTGTGCGGTATGGTTGATAAGTCAAATTGTGTACTGTTACACACGTTTTTATTTTCATAGTCATATGTCTAATTAATTCGCTCCTATTGGCAATCCCGCCGCATAGTTCAGTAACAAGCCTATCTATCAAGCCTCCACTTCTGTTCGCAAATTCTCAATAGTCAAGTATCTGTTCACTGAGTTATTACAACGCAATCAGCTTGACAGAGTGGATCATGTGACCAGATAGTTTTGATCATTATCATTACAACGGTCCTGGGACTGGTCACGGCGTACTGCGGTTCGGGTCACCTCTCACGTCAACAGTGACATGGAATATCCAGGACGTTAGTAAAAAGCATAAAAATCGATAAAAAACTAAGCCGAAGAAGTAGAAATGGTATGGATAGAGGTACGTCATTGACTGCGACATACCGCCATCTCGAATAGCGTTTCTAACCAGCAATTTGAGTGACACGAGGAACCCAGCGACATCTATAAAATTCGTTTAATGGAGCAGTCAGGATCATCATCATTTCGTCATCAGGTTATTGCTTGACCACAATGCGGTTTTACCCAACTGTTGGTGGTCTCAGCATACAGTGCCCGCAACATTAAATGCCCAACCGGCATGCGGACTACGTGACACAACCATCATGGGCTGTGTAAACCGATAATCTGACCAACTGACTGCGCATTCCGAGCGTTCCGGAATACGAGCAGACAAACGGCCGTGTTGCTCACGCGATCAGACCACCTAATATAGGCCAACTGGAGGAGACAACCATAGTCAAACACAGCAAGCCTGTTGATATCTTCCTTGTGAACAGGTCATGTTTCCGAACCATAGAGCAAACTGGAACGGATATAGGCATTATATACCCTTCCTTTCAGCGACAACCGGAAGTCTTTTCGACGCCACAGATGACGCGGTTTGGCAAAGGCAACTTGTGCCTTTGCTATCTTCGCTGATATCTCATCAGCAATATTACAAGCTGACGAGATAGTGCTACCCAAGTATATGAAGCTGTCCACATTCTCAAGTGGATTGCCTGCACCAGAGAACGTAGAAGTGAGAAGGCCCCAGTCTTGAAGCAGCATTTTGCACTTCGAAGGTACGAAGCACATTCCATACAAACCAGCTCGGTCGCTCAACCTGTCCAGCATGGTCTGCATGTCTTCTGCGGAGGGGCTAAGTAAGACAATGTCATCCCCATACTCCAGGTCAGTCAACCTAACTCCAGGAAGGAACTCAACACCAACCTCACAGAATTCCTCAAGCGCACCTTCCAGAATTTCGTCCATGACAGGAAGAGGGACATCGGACACCCTTGACAAACGCCACGAGAAGTGATGAACGCCCGAGACAGTTGTCCACAAACCACCTTGCTTGCAAGGTAATCCCTTGCGAAGAAGACAGTTTTAGAGGACGCTACCAGCAACCGGCTCGAAAGCAGCCTTTATGTCTAAAAAGACCACGACCATCGATTGTCTACATGAGTGTCGATGTTCCGAGATCAGGGTAAAAATGTGATCAACGCACCCTCGACCGGATCGGAATCCTGCCTGTTCTTCGCATATCTGACTTTCTCTGGGTTTAGTGAGCTCATATAAAATAGACGCATTAGACAATAAACTGATCCCTCTGTGATTGTCACATAGACTTCCGGGCCCATTTTTAAAAACGGGAACTACTGTTGATAAGCGCCAATCACGAGGTATCTCTTCACTTTCGTGAATCGTCTAGAGGAGTTTCGTTAGCCCTGATATAAACTTGTACCGACCAACCATGAAAAGAGAAGAACGGAAATTTAATCCAGGAGACTTGTTGCGTTTCAATAACTTCAGCTCCAGAGCTACTTCTGCTTCCGACGGAGGGCGGTCTGAAACGAAATAACTCACCGTTCGGTCCTGTCATTTACATGATTCGGTTGGGGCCAGCTGAACTGCTCCTTAAAGTGTCCAACCCACTTGTCCAGTCGGCGCGATTGACTGATGATATGTGAACCATCTTCTTCACATATGGTCTCACTTACACCAACTCGACGGCTAGTACAGCCACGGGTCAGGGGAAAAAGCCTTTTGCTATTCCCAGATAGAAAGGCTCGTTCCATCTATTTCGACCGTTTGACCAAGTGGTGCTCACGGTTTTTGCGTAAGCTTTTAGTCTGCTTACGTTTAACATCTAGATGGTCAACATCATGTTCAGGGTTAGATGAAATCGAGGGACGCTTGTTCATGAGATTTATCAACATTATAGAAACAAACTGCTGGTTATGATTCTGATGAAGCTACCATTGATCTTGAGAACTTAAATATTTAACCAAAGAAAGCGATATTTGTGCGTCATTTCCCGCCTACCGCGAGATACAAATATAGTCAATCTCTCGATCACTACATGCACGTATAAGCACCGGAAGTTTAGAAAGCTACTGTTCGAAAGCTGTAGTAGAGAAATACGATAGGAAGATCAGTTTATCCCAACAGCGAGTTACCACGACTTCCATTCGATTATCAACTTCCACACAGTTCTGTTCGATATAAGGATGCTTTATGAACGCAACAAACCATTCGTCATACTAGATCTGTGCACCGATGTGTTATATGGTCATGATTTTCTTCGATTACACGGATGCATAGAAATTCTTTCCCATAGAAACAAACCCGGTTTTTCCTTTCGTAGACTTCATGCGGCTCACGTCGGGCTTAAACCTCTTTTTGAATATCAATCAACAGGATGTAACCCTACTGGTACTAAGTCAAAGCGTCATTCTGTGCAAGATACAATGCTTATCAAATTGGTAACTTCGAATGGACGCAATAGTTGGAGAATGGTAATTGGTTACAGTCAGATGATTAACCGCTTTAGATATTGAGAACAATTTTGGTTTCAGCGAACAGAACTGTTTTCGATAAATTCTCATCTTAGACTGGCACAATTAGATATCAAATCAAGAAGCAGTAAGGGAAATTATTGATCAAAAATGCCTCATTTTTGATCTATTCATTTGCCTGTTCCTGTGATTCAGCATATATTGGTCGCACCACTAAGCGTTTGTCAGAAAGAATTCGTGGCTTCGCTCCGGAACAACAAGGAACATTAACTCATTCATTCTGGCCCACCTAATCGACTTTGACCGATACACAGACACAGATAAGGCGTTTCGCATCGTTTACCGTGCCCCGGCCGCCGCGTCACGAAAGATCAAGTGGTGCATCCTGTCTATAGCCGAGGCGGTCGCAATCCGATTACGTCAGCCGGATTTGTGTTCAAAAACAGTTCGTTCACACCCTGGGATTACCGTGGCCAAAACATCCGCAGTCAACTCATGCGACAACTTGATCCCGTCCCCCCAACTCACCCCAATTAACACTGATTTCCACAAACCTACCTTCCTTGTGATCATAATCACAACGAAGTCGTGTTCGTGTCTTACCCAATCGTTTTACCCTCGTACAATTTTCGATCAATAATTTCCCTTACTGCTTCTTGATTTGATACATAATTGTTCCAGCCTAGGATGAGAATTTATCGAAAACAGTTCTGTTCGCTGAAACCAAAATTGTTCTTAATGATTTCTACGGAGTTTTCAATTATTTGACGCTTTAAATATCTCGACGTTCACTCTCTTCCACGTATTGACGAACTAAAACCAGAAACCTTGAGATATGATGTGAAGATGTGAGAAAATACATAGCTTTTGAGGCTTGCAATAGTTTTTAACAATATCGTCGTATCCCGTTTAGCGTGACAATCGAACAGGTTTTCAGCGGACAGTGTAGGCCTACACTGACAACGTGGCTATGTGCGGAACAAACGTAGAAGAATACGATAAGAATGCAGAAAAAGTCTCGTCTGTCGCAAAAAAAAGTATGACGTCATATTCAACAAGACGAAAAGCGTCACGCGAACCCGGCGATTAAATCTCTGGTTTCGAACTGTCCAGTAGAGCGGCTAAACCAGAATCGGAGGGACTCAAACTCTTGAGGAAACTACGTTCGCCAGAGAGCATGCAAGCTCAAGAACGCATGGTAGGCACGTTCGCATACTACTCTCGGTGGATATTCTAATTTTTGTGTGGTAAAATCGAACCTTTTCGCTTCCGAAAGATGTCACGGTTGCATTCGAAGACTTGAAGCAACAGCCAATCACAACACATTGAGATTAAACAATCAACCTACGCAAAGTTTACACCATGTTACTATGCATGAACCGAGGCGGGAAGTGCAAATAGTAAGATCGGAGACGCTGGTCTGGACATAAAATAAACAGCGACACAAGAGTATAAGTGAATGCGATACGATGGCTATGGAAACTGGTACAAAACGCATAGTAAGAACTTACGCAAGCGTGATGGGGATTCAAGAAGTGAAGACGGAGGAAAACATTTCACAGGTTTTCTGATGGCTTTCCAAATGTGTGTTACCCATCGATCCCTGGACGTGTAAACCGAGAAGAAAAATAAAGAGTCAGGTAGCCTTCAAACTGTGGTGGTCAGAATGGCTGTTGATCAACGTTGTGCCCAAATGACAGATACGAAACATCAATAACTCGCAATACTCATTCAGTTTGGAAGAAAGACATCGGTTCTTCTCGATTAATTTAAGTAAATGAAAATAGAAAGTCCAGCACCTGTCACAAAAAGTGATCGCTTTACCCACGTAAACGATTAGATACTCAGCAAGACGAACAGTTGAAAACAGGCCGAGTGATTCAAGGAAGTCACTAATTTTCCATTCATGGAAACAGCTGCAATTAAGTAGAAGTTTCTGTAGATGTACATGTCAAACAGGCGGATATTTTGATTCAAAAAAGTGAAAGAAAACCGAAAGAAAAAAGAGTGCCGTAACAAAATATTAACCTAAATGGGTCAATCAGATCAGCACGTAGCAGTCGTTTCCTCATGCGCTGGTTGACGTAGTACATTGGCTCTACTGGGAATGGAGATACTAAACATTTCGCCTCCTAAGGTTTATGCATTGCCAAACGTTCGAGTACAGACATTAGATTAGGAGATTATCTATCATCACTTCATTTTACATTGTTCACTTCCGTCCAGCTCTTTTTTAAGTTGATCCATCGAATGCACATGGGAACAATTTTTGGCGACGGGAAACGCAAGCATCATTACCAGCACCGTGTGTGACTGTCGAACAGGCCAAATTTGATTTTCTCCGCAGTTGATGCCGTAATCATTATCCGCAACCATGATAATGTCCGGGTGAGGATGGATGTAACAGGGGTCTTTTCAAAGATTACACAAAGCAAAATTTCGAAAAGGTTTCCACATTGACAGTATACTTAGGTCTGTCGGAAGCTTTACTCGTTCAGCAACCTTACTTTTCTAAAATTTTATAGTTTAAAACTTTAAGTTAGTTGTTGTTGAACCGACACATTTCTCCGGTATTTTAGATGAGGAAATAATCAGTATGACAATCGATATCGAGAGTATGTTTATGACTCGTGCCAAAGATGAACCGATGAAAATGGAGTGAGGCATTTGTGTTGTCTCTATAGATTCAATGCATTCGCAAACCTTTTTCAGTCTTCTTAAACATTTCAATACCACGAAAATCACATCAAACTTACTCAATTCGAGCGACTGTTGATAGAGAAGTTTTTTTTAAAAAGTCTGAACACCGATCACAAAGTAGTAGGTGTATCCACTACTAACATATATATACACATAAGTACGAGTTCAATGAATTATGGCCAGCTTACACGACTGAACAGACGTACCTCTCTTTTGTATTGGAAGCTTTCAACACAATCAAAGGGTGTTCGGGGTTGGATCGAAGGAACAGAGAAAACGTGGGTTGTGTTGTGTGCATACTGGATTGTACGGGTGTGTCATCTGCAAAACCGGTTACGCTGAAGTTGGATAGAGAGCTGCACGAAGGTATGGCGCGAAACTCATTCTGGTCCTCAACAGCCGGTGCAGACCGGGATCGAACAGCAGGTAAGACAGAGAGGCTGTTATAGAGCTTGGAGACCTCAAGGCTTCTAAGTGAGGTCCCAACAGACACTACAATCTGGCAAAAACAAACGTGTGACATGTAACCGTCATGATGAACTCGAGATTCGGTGAGCACATCGATAACAACAGAGAAAACCATCAAGGACGAGCACAAATGTGAATAAATGAGGCTAACAAAGTTAAGAAATGCACACAATCACCAAACAAGGCTAACCCTTTATAATCGGGGCAAATTAAATGTCAATACTTGCCCAAGCACACTGTTCGTATTTTTGCTCGCGTTCAAGTTTCGGATATAAAACAGAAGCGAAAACAGAGAGAGAAACGAACGCCATTGTTATCACAAAGATAGAGTTTAAATTTATTATCACGTATTCCTTTGCTAACTATCCATGGAATGGTTTTAACCCATCGGTTAACAAAGGAGATGAATACTTTGTCTTATCTCGAGACAATTTTTAAAATTGTCAACCCCAATTGACTACGGAGGATAATGAGGTCCAGGTCTGGTGGACAGGCTGGCCAAAGAAAAGTGGGCATGCCGGCAATGCTCTCAAGTGTACCGACTAACCTAGTTAGGCATAGAACCGAATTGCCATTTGGTAGCATAACATTTCTAAGACGTTACGTGGTTTTTCAAGACTGTTGTTCCTTGTTGTGAAGGGTTTCCATCGGAACAGCTACTTCACTTTAACCGTTTGTTCATACCAATTTTCGGAGGCGCAAAAAAATTCCCGATCCCTAAAACAGTCAGATGAGCAAAGTGCAAGGTAGACTTAGATCAACTTACCCACTAATCCTTGAGTCTTCTAGCTGAATGTCTCGAAATAAGCCGCAATCCGTTTGTGTTAGGAAACGTCATTTTTCCGTCTAAAACTTTCCCCTTTCACGAGAAAACTATTTTACTCAATCAGAAATTCCCAGAACAATCGATAGGTAGCCTTCGTTATTTTGTACCTTGTCGACTTTTATTCCGCTATGCTCATTGGTGGCTTAGTGATCTTAACTACTATTGTTAGCAACTGTCATTCGATCTTCTGGTTCCAGAATATTTGTAGGTCACCATGCGTCATATAAATATCTTATATTTTT
>JTDE01003417.1:71565-91010 GCA_014338405.1 Paragonimus skrjabini miyazakii | reverse complement strand
GGATTAGCGTGTGCTCGCTATTGTTCACTATAATAATAGTATTTCACCAATAAGCTCATCGTCGACATTAACAATACTATCACTTAATCACTTTTGCCATTGCATAAAGTGTTCGCTTGCAAAAACCATAGTGTAGTGCTCGCAATGTAACAGTTGGCCTAAATCAGTAGCCAATACCTCACAATAACTGGCTTTCACACTACAAGTATACAGTAATAAGGAGTTGAATTCTCTATCTCAAGCGAAGTGTGTTACCACGCTAGGAATGTAATATAGGGAACGAGTTTTTTGTATCAGATGGAGGGTTTGTTTTTGTTTGTGATGGCCAACAGTTTTGCCAAATCGAGTTTAATAATTTGTCGCCTCACATCCTGTTACAGAGCTCTTTAAGCCTGATACGTGGCCGTACAGGCAACCAAAAGTACTTTTCCATTAGATACGTCTTTACCAAGTTGAGTAGCATTCAGGGTACTTTCGTCTGACATATGTTTGAAAAAGACCCCGTTAAGGAAAATCTGGGCCTTAGCTGGCTTCAAATTGGTGGCAGCAAAAGCTGTTCTAAAGGCGGCATGCGCCACATCAGCTGAGCTAAAAATCCACGCCGAGAGTTCAGAATTTTAATATTTGACATTGGTGGATTCCAGCATGTACTACCTAGGAAACATGTCAGCAAAGTCAGTTTTCTGAAGCATTATGAAAATTTCATGAAACATTGAGCCGAGTGGGTAACAGAGTTCAAATATGGCATTTCAGAACCCTCGACTTGGTTTCGTAGTGTAGCTGGCGAAACGCTTAGGCATGCTGTTACTGCTTCTGGTTCGAATACAGCCGGAGCCAAAATTCTCCACAATTAGGTTTCTTCTGACTTGTAAAGTCTGTCAAACTTCTTACTATTGATATATCTTTCGAACGCACAACTACTTTTCGGCCTACAATCACTTCCGAGACATATAACTTTTTATTTATATACGTATTTATACATGAGCACATAGTAACAGACCAAGCTAATATACTGGAAAATGGGTCACCTGACGAGGCAAACTCACGTCCAAACAATGAGATACAACAGTTAACCGCTTCAGAAATTCTGACGGGACAGTTGAAATTCTGCATCGCTTACGGACTCCATATGAAACAATGGGACGGATGACAACCAGGTTTGAATGTAAGGTCTCTAATGGTTCCTTGGCTCAGTCAGTAAACTGCCTACCGCGTTTAGACACGTCTTTTGTCCCTGATTCGAGTCATGCTGAGATACAGGTTTTTCAAAACTGAGTCTCTTTTAAATATACTAACAAGATGGGCATACCTGACTCGCTAATAGAGTCAAATCCATTGGATGAGCAAAACCACTCCTGAGCACGCTACTGGTCGTATATGACGACGAATTATCAGGGATGTTATAAGTACTATAAAGATAATTGACACTAAAAGTGACAAGGTACGATATAAGCAAAATAGCCAAATGAAAGGCATTTTACGAAAAACCTCTTGACGGATTTGGCCCGGTCAGGAACTGACTAGGTGATTAATAAACCGGTAGGAATCATACTCCGAAATTGTCCACTATTAAAGCTCTATTTATTGTTTACATCAGTGGCATGAAGTTACAGTTTGCTCTGTCGAAAACGTAATGTGAGCCCGTTGTGTGATTTTGTTTGTCATTCATTAATTCTGGTTTTGGCTCTTTTTTATTCCTAGTGTGGAAAAACGACTTATCTACGACAGATCGCATACATGCAGATTTTAGCGCAAATTGGGTCTCTTGTTCCGGCAGAATTTGCCTCTGTCCGGATGATGGACCAAATCTTTTACCACTCCAGTGGAGCAGATGACCTCGTTTCAAACGATTCCAGCTTTACAAAAGAGGTAATCCTAGTTTTTAAAACCTTTTATTCATACTGTATATAACCCAAGGAAGCTGAAGCAAAAGGCTATTCCTCTATAAGTTTGTTCCCTTTAAATCCTGATTGAGGATACGCAGACTGATTTCTAGACTATATATGGTGTCCAATGTAATTGCTTACAGTAGACGGCTGTATGTTGTGGAGATCTGTTTGACGCAAAAGTAGAGTATTGTTCTACATTTCCACTGAGATATGAGTAGGTTTGTATATCTCTAATTACTCGGCTTTTTGTCCAAACAAATATAAATGTTCTGTTATTATAAGTATTCGATGGCTATTTGATAAACTACTGAGCTATACTAGCTGAAACGTACATGAATCGTTGATGGTGAATCAATGAATGTCGCGTACTGTGCTGCCCAATCGGAAAAAATCAGAACGGGAATCTAAGCGGTATTAAGCAATTTCAATTTATTGAAAAAAACAGCGGCTTTTTATAGAACACTATTTACGACTTCAATTAAGCGACAGGCGTCCTCACGTTTTGATTGACCAGTTTGTTACTGTGTTGTTCCACGACCTTGCAACTGGCAACTCGGTTGTTTTAAACAGGTAGGCGTTCAACATCAGCTGATCGCCGTCTATGATGGGTTGACGCCAGTTTGACTATAATTCCGTCTATAGCAGTTTGTACGCTGCACCGATTGGCTGAAATTTCTCTAATCAAGAAACCGCTCCACTCCAATTTCATTACAATGAAGACGACTGAACAATGTCCACACATCTGTTACTAGCTTTGCATGTACATTGGTATAATGCGGTAGCAGCTTTGCAATGAAAGATAGAACATGGCTTAAGAAGCAACATAAATGTACGTTGAATACATGCACCAGAAAATAAGGTGACCGTTTTTACCCCTTTCTGAAAACCAACATTAATCATTGTAGAACAGCAACCAAGCAGTGTTTTCATAACTTAAATCTACCTGTCAATTTTTAGATGAAAGAAATGAGCTACATATTACGCCATTCGACAGATGCTTCCCTTGTACTTATTGATGGTTTATGTCAAAGTAAGTCTACGCGTTCAGTGTGCGCGTGTTGTGTACGAGTAACCGGTCATAAAGTCTAGTTGCAACCCTACATTCTATGTAAAGTTTATTACTAATTTGGATGTATTTAACAGTTCTTATGTGGGGAATAACGACATTACCTGTTTTCTATCTGTATTATATGGATCGTTACAGACGCCATACCCTGGTTATCGATAGGTCATGGATAGAACTAGTTGGATGCCATTATGAGGACATGAAAAAAATCATTTACATTGTGTCAGCGCTAGGAAGTGACCAAACAGCACAATCTCGGACCACGACTCAAAGAATGAACATACAACACTGAAACGCCAACTGCATTTCGAATGATTCTAGAATATGGCTCTTGGTGCTCCAATGATTACGGCCTACGGATATCCATGTCAGTAACTGAAAGTACTACTAGACAAATTAAGAAAAGATTATATCTTCCACAATAAAAGACGTACGTTATCATAAAATACGGTATACTAGGTGAGATCGGGGTCATTCACCGTTGTCAGCATATTGCGAACTTATCGTCAGGTATGAATAAAAATTGAATTATTCGTAGTCCCAGGGATGTCGACATGAAAGTAACAAAGAAATGTACCGCTATGTCAATTATGTTTAACAGAGTGAATTGATTTGAACCTGAAGACTTCATTTATTCAACATATTATTCGTAGTAATAAAACACAAGTGCTGTCAGGTTGAATAAGGACTAAACGGTATGACAAGGCAACCTTTTACAAATCAGAAAGTTTTTCCTCGTGAAGTGACTTTCTATTTGAATGGATATATTTATTCATTTCAGGTACGAATCCTCAAGAAGCAATTGGTCTCAGTTGGGCCATTTGTGAAGCATTGCTCGAAAAGAAGGTAGGTTAAGGAATGTACACTTCGACTGAGCTAATCTACATTTTATAGGTCTTCACATTTTTGGCTACGCAATGCCCGGAAATAACTCAACTGGCTAATTTTTATTCGAACGCAGAAGTGTAAGTTCATCAGATCTTTGGTTAGTAACCTCGTTTGTTGCAGTCAGCGAAATTGATGCCAGATTGACGTGCATAAACCATAACACCAGTAATGTCGTTGTCTCTACTTAATCATCAGGCGTTACGTTTTACATATTCACCATGTTATATTGTTTTAAGTCTTAAAAACACTACTGGGTTTCTATATTCGATATTTATGCAACGTCCTATCCTTCAAACAACATTTCCCGAATAGTATCAACTTCATTTTATCCACCACTCACGATCACTAAAGAACTGACGTCACTTCACCCCAGACAACTACCATTATTCCCAAAAACTATTCGGTCATTTCAATTTCTGCGAAGGTAACTATGCACACCGGTGGAGGATGGGCCACAAACGAAAAGTTAGTAAGCCGACGCAATCTAATAGGCAGCGAGTACGCCTACCTCACACGGCCGATCCATTTGACCACGCTCCACCAGCTCCAATGTGGATATTTTCGTTTATTTCATAACTGACCACTTAAGCGTCAGTTATCTCGCGAATCTAAAATAAGGTCAACAATGGGTTTCTTGAAATCGTGTGCAATTTTAAGCATATGCGAGACAACATAAAAATACGGTACCCCATGGCTGCTCCCCAATGAAAATGAAAATCAAACCACCGAACTGCAACGTTCATAACAACGAACAAACAGACATTCACTTGGTAGCAATGTATGATGCCACATTTGTGTATGGACAACTTCCATTTTCCCCTCCCCATCAAAAACAAGATCGATGACGTGTCCACAACAAACCAGTTACTAAAACGAAAACTGGTGGATGCAGGCATTTCGTATTGACTCATCAGTACCAAATTTACAATAACATGAAACGTTTTTTTATATTTCGAACAGATAGGGGGTAGGGTGGATAGTCGATCGGTGGATTAAGAAAGGTCACTAAGTCCAGGGAAGGGTCAAGTTTACGAGCAACTGTTTCTGAACACACAGGGTCGGATTTAGTCGATTGACTGCGACAGCTTCAGCAAACCGCAAGAATCTTGGATTCGAGTGACGTAATAGGATTCTGAATGCACAAACTGGGTCGATAACGTGTCCAGTGGTCAGGACGTGTCTTGCGACTGCGGACGCTGGTTGCTTGTGTGATGCTTGGTACTGATGAGTCAATACGAAATACTTGCATCTACCAATTTTCGTTTTCTGACTGTTTTGTTCAAACTTCTGAAGGGAGTGAACTGTTTCAAACCAGTTACTGTTGTAAACCCTCTAAAGAATACGCTGGTTCAACCTCGATTTAGTGGTGCACTTGACAAAAACCGGATTCTCTTCCTGGTAATAATTAACACGGAAAATCTCGGTCCCGAAAATACCGCAACTGTCCCTTTGTTTTGCTCCGAAAACGTGTGCGACGGTGAAAATATTACAAGGTATTTATGTAGTGCATAGTGACATAAAAACACTATCGAATCAGAAAATGGAATGGCAACTAGCGAAGATAATAGCCGAGGTCACTAATCCACCAATGAACATAGCGGAATAAAGGTTGGATAGGTAAAAGTAGCCAAGGTTACCTGCCGACCGTCATGGACAGTTCTGCTCATTCTGGTTGGACAAATCGTTTTGCACGGGAAAAATCGACTCCCTATCAGTTACTACGACAGGTAATCGTCCTGAAAGTATCCTACATTGGAGTAATCGACGGCTGGGTCCAAACGAGATTCGCACATGATTGCTTGAGTATCTATCCCATGAGCATGCAGGTCATTCCTTATTCGCAATACACTGATTGAAAAATTCGTGGACCATGAGATATTGCTTTTTACCTTCACCTATCAGTTCATCTAGATGAAAATTGGTAATAGACAACTTCGTAGAGCTTCAAAAACGGTCTCATCGCCCACAGCTCTATTTATTACAACAGAAACATTTATTTCGACTAACAGGAAATGTTCTAAGGCGTCAACGAATCTTACATAATTTTTATTAATAACTGAACTATATGCAATAGTCACATCAGCATCTCAAGCTCACGAAGCCTCCATAAAAAGTTGATAGTCGATTCGGGATACCTAATATTCGAAACTACAGCGTGTTATGAGTCTACCAGCACAGGTTATTGACCCAATCTTATGCCGTACTTTCTTTTCTTTCCATAGCTTAGACTATACCCGGCTTCCAGCTCTAAAAGGTTTGATATGAAGTTTTCCAGGTCTATGAGTTCCACTGTAGTGCCTTTCCAGCTATGAAACATGTTGATAATTTCCTGCATAATGCTCACAGTCGATTTTATTATCCACCTGGTTCAAATGACAAAAATAACGAACTGGAGTGACTGAAACCAAACAGTGAGTCAGCATCGTAGTTAAGAAAAAGGCAAACGAAAACCAGCGTATACTCATCGAAATCTCTATCTATCCGACCCCGAAAATGTAGTTACGGAGCCACCTACTGGAGTTAACCGGCAGTAACTATGTCCCCTGTTGAGAAACCATATAATTATTCACAAATAAGGGAGGTTGAGCTTTCTGGTACAATAGTTTCGTCATATCTAATGTGATCTCAGTGACCCGGTAATCAGCATGGTTGTCTCGTGAAAGCTTGTCCGGAGTTCATATCCCGATCGTAGCAAACTTGTACACCACTCATGGGACCTAAAAAAACAAAACTCGAGCCTAGTGCCTCTTTTTGAAAAGAACCTGCTGAAACGTCTGACTGAATGCGAACTCTGCGACCAAATATGGGTGAGGTTTAAATTAAAATATCGTATTTTCGTCAACTGTCTAGAGATGTACAAATCGTTAACACCCCCACTGTTCCATTTATCGAAGTTATCGAGCATCGTGAGGAGGCTTGAGAATCCCTTGATTGTCAAACTGCTGAGTAAATTGCCAACCAGCATGGTCGTGCGCTACTGTCAACTGTGTTCCTGAACCTCCAATAACTTTCTAAATAAACTCATTAATGAGGCTGCAACTTCGTTGAAGAACTTTCGGCCAAGCAAAGCCTATGTGTAAGCTGTCGCGAGCAGAACGGAGGTCAACTAACCCCGGTCGGTCAAAAGAACGATCAAACAAAGGGTCCAGTTTATTTGTAACTAACAAGTGAGTAAGAAATTTCATGTGAACATGTTCGATTCCAAAAATCAGTCTGATTGGATCGAGTCTAATGAGCGCGGTAACAAACTGACTGATAAGAACCAACGTGGCTCAAATCCAATGGTAGCCGGTAATGTAAAAACTGCTGTTTTTAAAAAGGGGGTGTTGTTCTCTTTCATAAAATGAGATCACTCTGTGCTGCGCTGTACAACACAGCGTCAGAAAACAAGAAACTGCAATTCGGTTTTAAGTCAGTTAACTGAGTATGACTGCAGTTAGTCTCCTTCAGGCGACGGGTGTGATCGACAGTAGTCAAATTGGTGAGGCAAAGCTAATGTAAACAAAGAAATTCGATAATTTTACAACGCTGGGTAATTTTCCGGAGGACCAAAAGTATATCAACTTGCGGTGTTTTCACAGTACGTTGAAAACTAGAACGGACAGGTTCTGTCGAACCTGGCCTTTGTTGACCACGAAAAGAATGTTATGTGTAAGGTGACCAATACATCCAAGGAACGTTACTCTTCGCAGGTCAGCGAAGCACCCGAGGATTTTTTATTTTTCGAAAGAACTGCCATTCAGAAGAGTTTAGCGACCAGAATATGACGGTACGGAACAAACTGACGAGAATTTGCAACTTGTGCGCCTGTATGGATAACAGCATCAACTGTAACCTACTCGTTTTCAGTACGCAGCAGTGACGAACAGATTTTCGAAGGCGAGAATGCTGACATATGCCTAATGTATTGAAAGTTGTGACAGCGAGGCAGCAACAAATATGAATGAACAAGAGCTTACCAGCGATAACGGAACAAAGCTCACTGCGATCGGCCAAATACATACGGGATCGGTAGGATCACTATGTCAGATTTGCAGTGCAAAACATCGAAGACGAGGAGGAAAATGCCTGACACTTTTAAAACAAACAGGGAGGGGGAAAGGATTATTTTGCAAAACAATGGAAGTCGCCCCCACCAAACACATCGATGACCTCCGTGTCCAACAAACAATGTAGTGTTCAGGATGTTCCCAGACCACGAGAGACTTACGTTAGGCTTCTAATTGGAAATAGACAGCAGCGACATCAGTTGGACCGCGGCGCATCTGTTACTATTATACCGGCAAGTTATGTTCGCGCGTCGAACACAAGGCACACTGATGCTCAGTTGCGAATACGGAAAAACAAAGACGTTAGTTTTACGGTAAATTAGTCTGCCTATCAACAATCCGAATTTTTCTTGATGAATGGAGATCCAACGCCCAATCTGGATTTGAATGACATTGAAACCGTGGATTTTGTAACTTTCAATCGCGACAGCCTTCTTTTCGTTTTTCGAAGAAGACTCCTGTGCTTGATTCCGGTTTGGACTTTGTACCAAGTACCCTTAATGCGTTTGCAACTGAAGACGCCGTACAAGTTGCCTTACCAGCTATACAAGTGTCGTCAACTATCCCGAAGAAGTTGACAGGTGGTTCGGTTATTCGAGTTTAATGTAACAGCACCAGTAGACGATCTAATCAACGGGACCAGTCAGATTACACTAACAGCATGAAAATCGGACGATATTCGCGTGTGCACTGACCCCAAGCTGGTGAACGACAGGCTTCACATTGAATAATACAAATCATCGGATTTAGATAATGTCTTACCAGCATTACAATGGTTCGATTTTTACTAGACTTAATTTGTCTTCCATATACTGGGCACTAGACTTGAATGAAGATCCAAGTTTTTCGACCATGGCTAATATTTCTTTTGATCAATTTTGACGGCTACGTTTACTTTTCGGATTCAAGTTGTCAACTGACATGTTTCAAAGGCGTTTAGTCCATACGTCCAGTAAACGCGAATGGTCGACGTGTGCCACGGATGATTACTTATCCATATAGGGGCGGTCATTGAACATGACATATCTTGTAACGTTTCTGCGATGGCATAAGCCAAACGGAGTAAGACTGAACCAATATAAAATTGCGACTCGGTAGAAGAGTCATAGTCACCCACTTACAATTGGGGAACCCAAAGCCGGTTCAGGTGGGGTGACAGCAATTCGGAATATGCTGATCTCGGAGAAGCAAGCCACCTTGCGTCCAAGTAATACGATCAACTATCTGGCTCCAGTGATTTTGAAGCTGGCTGATATCATACGCAAACATTCCCGGCGTAGTCATGAAAAATACTGTGTAGCGAACAAACTTGTTTTCAGTGACTCAGCATCAGGCTAAGTACATCAAATTTATATCAAAAATTTTACAGGGGAATCATTAAGAGGGTAAACGGGGAATGAGTGGTTAATGAGGTCAGTCAATTCAATGTCACGCTGCAATCAAGTACCCACTTGAACAGTGGGTCCTGACAGGCAGATCCAAAGCCTGAACGAAACGTTTCTGGGCGCACAGGAGTGGGTTATACAAGCGAATTCCAGTAGCTTCAGCTATGGACAGAATCCTAAGCCTCACTGCCCTCGACTGGGTGGCCTTAACTCGGTAGATTGGGCGAAGTGCGTCCGTCTCATTGACAGAGAGATTCGAATCCATCAGGTGCGATAGTACGGCAGTATTGACAGATCTCGTTATTCTACAGTTCAGCCAAGATAGGTGGTGTTCACGGACCCGTTCAGATAAGTATCTGGTCGTGCGGCCAACACAAGTGATTCCAGAGTAACAAGTGAATGAGTATACACAAACCGATGCTGCAGAAACAGACATTTTACCTTTTAGTCGTGGGCACAAAACCGGATTGGACGTGAAGTGGACACGTAATTTAACGGCGTAAAATATTGCATTAACCGTCCTTGTGAGTCTATGTGTGAAAGTTTCGGCTAGCGTGTCGCTCTTAAAAGATAATCCGATATGTACGGTTTTCTTTTCCGCTAAATACAGCTGGTCCCTTTCACTCTGCTGTTGCATAGCTCTGTCTATGAAACTTTCCGGGTAGCAATTTTGTATGAATGTTGTTCGTACGAAAGTCGATTATTTAGCAATAGTATGGTCCGTGCAAATTCTTACGGCTCTGTCCGTCAAACAGCTAATTAAATTTTTTCACAGCAAGCGTTATAAAACGATTGAAATGAATGCATTGACCATTCCACGTAACTTTCCTGTGTATTGCGCGCCGAGTTGAGTCGTCAGCGCGGCGACGCAAGCGTACATCCAAAAAGCCTAATTGGTTATTCATTTCAATCTCCAACGAAAATTGTGGAGTGGAGTCTGGCCCAGATGTCAGTCGGATTTACGGTGTAATCCAGTACGCAAAGGATGTCGTCAACCTACCTCTTATAAAAACTACATTGGTCTACCGCTGAACTCAGTTGTTCGTTTTCTAACGTCGTCATGAAAATATCTGCAAACGGTGGTCCCAACGGCGATCCCATTGCAACACCGTCCTTCTGTCCATAAACTCCTTTGTTGAACTTAAATTGCACGTTGTAAGTGTACAGATGAAGTAACTGTTTGAGTTCGGCCAATGGTATCTGAATATCTGTCACTACTTTCGATATAATCACATGGATAGTCTATGGTCTACTTTAGTGGGACATTGGTAAACGAGGATGTGACGTCAAGAGAAAACACTGATTTTCCAATAAAATTGATATCTTTGATTGCATTCACCAGACCAAAGGAGTTACATAAACTTTGCGTCGAAAGTTTCCGCCTGACGGGATCTAGTGTTTGTGGCAGCCACTTGGCTATTGCATGGTATGTCCAAAGTTGGTCTGAGTGGTACCCAAATTTTGTGGATTTTAGCTTGCCCATACAGTCTGGGAACCATGGTTGCGGTGGGGCGAATTCTTTCAAATGTAACCGAATCAATAATTCCACTGTTTTAAACACTGTAGAGATTTTGATATTGCTTTCTCGATCTTAGGGGTCTTATCTTCATTATCCATTTTCTGAAACTTGGCCCGACCCACTAATATGGTGTACATTTATTTAGCTAACTGACCACGTTAACCATCCGTTTCTCGCTTATCCTCTTATTGATTCCCTTGTAAAATTTCTGATATAATTGTGATGTATTTAGCCCGATGCTGAGTCAGTGAAAACGAGTTTGTTCGCTACAATTCCCCAACTCACTCAAAAAAGTAGCCTTGTGCGATGGTACTCAACAATCAGCAGATTTTGATTGGCGTCAGTTAGTCAGAAGAAAAGTCTACCAATGCATCCAGTTTGCTTACGAGTGACTGGTGATGAAAACAGCCTGTTCGAACTTGTGCTCAATTTAACCAACTAACTTCATTCATTCAGAAATGCAGCAAAGTGATTAATCAGAGCCAATACAGTTCTGACAGTGCTTTTGCAGCTCAGATTGATGTTAATGTTTTTCTCTACGTGTTGGTCATTTTATCTAGATTTACCTCTCCGGTATCTAAATAAAAAATTTCCACAGAATTTCATTTAGTATTGTGTTGAACAGCCGCTCGAGCAACAGACTTGAAGCTGCAGGCGTACAGATGTAAGCAACCAGAACCGTGTCTCTCACGTTTTTGTAAAAGATTATTTTTGCAGGCGTGTATAGTTGTCCGAAGTGAATCATCTTATCCGTATGGCGATACAACAGGAACGTACGTTTGGAATAAGCCAGTGTGCGTGATTGGTGATACTTGGTTAGTCATTTTGGTATTAGGACCAGAACAAACCAATCAGACCGTTGAAATTCTGTTCATCATGCGAATTTATAAGAAAACGTTTGTAGTAATTCTGTTGTCTGCTAGAAATGACTGTCAACACAATATTGATAAACTTGTCCTTTTATTTGTATTAAACCAGGTGTCACTTCTTGGTACACGAGGATCCTATCGAGGTGGAGAGCAGCATATCGGATAAAATCTATCCACAAGGGTTTATCGGAAGGTCTTCCGATCAAAGTAGTCTCGCTGATGACTGTAATGTATCGACGAAGACAAACTCGTTTCTGTACAGTGAAGATTCAAGAACAAATTCCTTTACAATACATGACAGACCGAAACTCACGTTCACGTACAAACTTCTCAAAGGCATGCCAAAAAAGAGGCACTATGGTACTAAACACCGGGCCTAGTTTCTTTATTTATAGTTCACTACAATAAGCTTTCGGTATCAAAATAGAACTTCCGAATAGTTCTTACGAGAACAAATGCTGATATCCAAAAATTAATAAGCGACTATCAAAACTCGTAATCTTACGATCGCTTCTGCAGTGAGTGATCAAAATTGAATACCAACAATGTGAACCATGGGTATATAACATGTGGTTAAGTCGGTATTGTGACGCCCAGAAATTCGGTCGGCATGCTAACGAATAACAGTAGTAGTAATAATAACAAGGGCATACGCCGGTCAGCATAGAAAATGATGACTATGTGAGCGCATATGAAGCTCATGGCCAAACTCTGTTAATATTACTATTGAGTTGAAACGTTTGCCGCCTGGAAAAATTAGACCGTAATTCATTTAATTCGGCTTCTTGGAGACCGATAAAAGATTAGCGGATCACGGACGATCCTGTCACTTTCAACCTCAACCAAAATACAAAAACAGTTAGGTATACCTAAATAATGTCATAATGATAAATGAACTGTATGCAAAGTTTTAACTATAGTAACATAGGTACTGTAGACTTTGTGTATATGTTACCTCTGTCTGCATGCTTCACTCCTTTGGTCACCCGTAAACTGAGATAACTTTTCAGTTGCTCAGAAGTAGAAAAGTGTTTTCCAAAACCTTCAGCAGTCTGCAAAACGAAATCAGCCATATTTAAAGTTTAATCAGCTTATTTGTAAGGTAAGGTCGTTACGTTAAAACTCGCGTTAGCAATTTTATTCTCTTTGTTCTACTATTCAAACACTTCCAAAAATTGTCCTCTAAACACTCTGACAGACCTGAGTACTCCACTTCGGCAAACTCAGTGATTGAAATTTCTTGTGGCATTTGGATGAACGGTACTAATCGATCAAAAGTAACTTCAGTCTTGTTAATCTTGGCTAATTTCAGTAGGTTCATCCCATGATTCTCATCGTCAACGTTTTCATTACTGGAGGCGGGCATGTTTTCTGCCGAATGTCTCTGAAAACTTATTATCAACCATCTCATACTCATACGTTCATAAGACACGGGCACGTTTTCTGGTCATTCTCTTCAATCTGAACCTGTGGCGTATCGATCAGCAGCCCAGTCACCTCATATCGACAGCTTCATTTTGGTTCAGTTTGTCAAGATCTTTAGGAACTTTAGATACTTGTAATCTCAGCAATTCCCCATTCATTTGCGCATCTTTATCATCAGCTCCAACAGCAGAAAACCAGTCACAGAATTAATCGAAAATTCAGATTAGAGAAAGCTGGGAACGCTTAGATACATCTGAATCTGGATTGAATGGTTTAGGAAACAAAAACGAAAGTTGGAAGACTGCTTAAGTTTCCCACATTCAGCAATAGAGACTGCAAGTAAGAAAGTCAGAGGGAACGAACGGAATAGGACTCCAGCCAATACACACCAAAAGTATAGTTGCGATGCAACGGCAGATAACAGCTGGCTAGCATCAACAGTATCTTCATTCTACCGTAATGATTCTGATGATCAAGTTATAAAAGTACTCGGTTTGATGTCCCGAATATGTACATCAAGTTTTCATTTGAATTCAACTATGGATGACGCGGTTGTGACAGACTCTAGTGGGTTGTTTCCAATCAGGCACTCCTGGAGGCTAACAGGGTTGAACGGCTCGCCTGATGTATTTTTAGCGAGTTAGCCTTGAGATGGTGACTTTCGATAGGCACAAATAGTTTTCTTAAATGATGTTGAGGTTGACTGAGGATTCTATACACTAAAATCAAGTCTCCCCTGATATGTCGGTAGCACAACGAGAAATGACACAGTCTAGTCAGGATAGAAAATGCAGGGTAGTAAACTGTTTTTTAGCTTCCTGCTATACCTTTCCGAAAAGAATAATGTTCTTCACAAAAGAACGACAAATTTGGATATTTAGCTCATGATGAAGTGCACTGGCGACCTGTGCATAACAGTAAAACAGTCAGAATGAAACCGTTTATACTCTCTGGTGAGTAACCCAAATAGCAAGTTGGTTTTCTTGGCCACTGATACACTGTTAAGAGACAAGCTAAGGTCACCTGAGGCAATCGTGTCGGAGTCGAACTCCTGTATGGTGGCATCCAGTTGTTCATCTCCTACGGAGGTAATCTGTGCAACTCGAATGATGGAGGTGCGTCACTTTACATTTAGCCGTTTTAAATGGCAGATGACTATCTATGACTTAGTGGTGGAATCATTCTGTAGCTTCACATTCTCGATCAACTTGTCCTTTGTACACTTAATAATAATTCACAGATTCATCGGTTGTCCCAAAGAGTAAGATCTTTGCTTGTGCGTTCTTGACTCTGTGTTTGTTGGTAAGAAATTGTGTTGGACAGTTTATGAGTGTAAAGAAAGACTGAATAAAATTAAATAAGGATAAATTCAATGAAGCTGCTGATTGCAATCATCAGCATGTACAAACAACGGAGAATTGATAAGCTGCAGGATTTTGACCACAAACAGAATAAAGAGTAGATGTCTTAATGTGGAACCATATGGTACACCGTTGGAGGCACAATACCAAAGCCTCGTTGGATTCGACAATAAAACAGCTATCTTGGGGGTAGTTGGTGAGCTACAGAAGTAGAGGATCTTCTATATCATAACTACGAAACTTCACGCTCAGTATTAAATGATCGACTCGACAGAAGGCCTAAGAGAAATCTAGCAAAAACAGCAACTGGTTGACCTACATCAGCCGCTTTTGTCCAATCCTTCCGAGCAGCAAGTAAACTGGTAACGCACGAAATCCATGTCGACTCTCAGGCAACAGTGCAAATGGAATGGTTATGTAACCTAAGCTCCTCATGACCTTTGAGACGACCGATAACAATAAAACCGACCTGTAATTGGCTGGCTCGTTGCTATCGACGCTGATAAAGATGAGCGGCACCGTGTACACCTACCAGACTTTGAGAAGCTTGGCAGAAAGATCGATTCAAGAATTCACAGAATGGCCTTGACAACTGTTTAGCGCACTCCCATAGTGCTAAAGTTTCCATGAGATCAGAGAACATTTTCAAAACCGCTGACAGTTTGTGTAACATAATGCGTGGTGTGAAAGTAAATTTTCTTATGGCATATACAGTACTGGTACTGACGGTGGATTCAACAGTCTTATGAAACGGTTTTGGATCGACATTAAACTTGCTGGTTAGACCTAGCTGGTAATAACGTTTGTCTATAATAGTAGTTTGCCAGACAGTAAGTAACGACTGTTTCGCATTCTTGATTTCCTCAGAAAAGTATCCACTACTATATTTATTAAACGGATTGGGGATCAGTATTTTACATTCATGGAACATATATTGACTGAAAAACTGACTGCCTTTCGAAATTAAAATATTCGACTCAGTGCGAGCGGCCTGCTGCCAAGTTATCTGCATCTATATGAATAGTTTAAATTCGATAAGACCTGAAAACGGACAAATTTAACAATGATATATTTTACTTTCCACGAAGCCTTGGAGATCGCTCACTTAACCGCAATACCGGAAGAAGTCATCATTCGTGCTGAGGAGTTAGTACACAAGCTATCTGCTGGCAGGACAACAACGAAACTTCTCATGCAACATGAACCTGAAGGAAATGAACCATCTTTAGATGAGGCTGTACCGCAATGTGCTTCCGCTATACAGTGTACAACCTACGATACAAGTGGACCCGTCCTACAGGTACTGCAAATGATTAATAAACAACCATATTGAAAATGCACTCACAGTAACTCTTTAATGTTCATCTGTCAAGTCTACAACAAAAATGTTGATCACACTGAAACAGCCCGGTCTTGCAGTCACCATAAATGGTCCCAATTACAGAAGACTATAAGCACGGCACAAAGCGCGTGTCCGGAATGGGAACTCAGACAGTCTGCTAGTGCATATGAATGCTAGACTCAATCTACAGAGAAAATCTAACGGTGTGCAGTGACCACAAGTTAACACACAACATCGATAGTAGTCCAGTCTGATAGACACTTGAAGAGTAAGCAAGTGGCTTGTCAAAACCTAGCCGAAACTTTGATAAGTTGTCAACTTTGTTCTAAATAACCTTACTGTCAACATTTTTGAGTGATAGTGTCATTGGCCTAATAGTTTTAACATACACTGTTCTGCCACCCTCACCACAGCTTGAAGATGGGAAAATGCAGCTGACCGCTTCATTTCAGATAAAGGAAATGCGAATACTAAAATATGAATATCATGCGTTAACAGTACTTTGTATGTTGATCCTAGATGAAAAATAAACGTAAATATGGTAGGGTCATGTAAGATTAAAAAGTGGCAAGGATTTTGTTACGGCAAATGCTAGTTAACTACAAGTAAAAGTATTCGAAACCAGTAAATCATTTGTTACAGTCTGCAATGTATCCATTTTCTGTTTGTAATAGGACAGATCAACACTGCCAGAGTCAGCTATTCCAACCAGGCTGTTGTCAGCGAGTGAATGCCGAAGTGATTCGCAATCAATGCATCAGTGTTCTCGCTCCGTACTAACCGCAAATCAACAAAGATCAAGTACATCAAAGCACTTCCAAACTACAAATGACGAAAATCCCAGCGGGGCATCGACTCCACAGCTTACTACGGCAATCGGTGTCAACGGAAAACGGTTTGAATCTAGATGTGATGACAACGCTAATCGCCTTGCAGTTGAACTGCTTAGACAACTTGCTATGTTGGCCAAACTGCTCAGAGAGCCTGCAGATTTAGAAAACAACGTTAAGCAAGAGGTGCTGTCGTACATTGGCTTCCTTAAAGATCGATACAGACTGATAATATCCAAGGTTGTTGATATAAAAAATGATCAGATGTCTACATTTTTATGAATAATCTTGAAAATCCACCGAATCTGCTTGATAAATAAAGATAATCTCACCCTTTCTTCACATGCAACAGTGACTTTTTATTACACAACCCGATATCAATATCGAAATTAGTTTTATTGGTGATTCTGCGCTAAAAATTCATAATTATCCTCACAATGTCTGGTTCGCCTACCATGATCACATGGTAGCACGTATCAGAACGATGTAAACAAAAGAAGTTGTTTTAATCAATCGAGCAACGACATACAACTCACATTAAACACAACGATGAAGCCCAAACTCTGCGTTACCACATGGCATCACACATCACTTGTGAACCTGTCAACATCAACAATAAGGTGACACTTTGTCTTTAAACGTCTGAAACGGAAAGACAGGCTTCTGACCTTTTCACCGATGCACAAATGACAGATTGAAGAGCATCAGAACTGTTGTACATAGTCAAAGATCGTGAGAACTTCAGGCCGGATCGGTGCTTTCGACTTGTTAACCTTAGCTTTCTCATACCCAATAGTTCCTGCGGGCTAATCTCCGGAAGGTGTTTATCTCATAAAACTTGTCTGTCCTGAATGCTTAGCTCGTCGTAGCTCAACTGTAACGACGCCCGACTACCCTTATAAGCTGGTTTCATCCCTACAATGAGGGCCTTCGTGGCTAACAGAGTCGGTGGACGAGAAGTAGGGGAGATGACGATTAATCGGCTCCGGTGGCGTAAATGCCACTGTTGTTCGGACGAGTTATCTGTAAGGTAACGGAAATTAATAGAACAGAGCAGTGAAGTCGCAAAGAAGCTGTAATCAAGATAACGTCTTACGTCCCCGTCAAATCGGTTCACATGAAGCAGGCACTTTGGTTTCGGATGACATAAGTTAGAAGGGCTTTTTAACCATCAGGTTCCATCCCATACCCGTTTTATGCCTAATTTGCGACATGTTCTTCTTCCCACGGTTTTAACACGTATGCATCAGTGTGAACGACTGATGTGTAACCAGTAACGATGATGTCGATAGCAAACCACACGGTTTGAACCAATGGGTGCTACAACCGCCTGTCAAGTTTTGGACGACCGAACAATACATAGCTGACATGTGATCCTTAATGTTATATGGCGGTTAACAGCTAACGGTGTAATGGCCAAAACTCTACATCAGTGACTTAGAAGGTCGACATATAGTGTACGGAGTGGTACACAAGAAACTCTCAGAGCATACATACACACATACATATAAATATGCATTTTCGGGGTCCGAATGATTAAAATTATCGGATCTCCACTACCAAAAATCCAATTCCTAGCCTTTTCGTTTACTTGCTGATGCTATCTGATGCACACGATTAGACCTAAACGTACTCAAATCGGAGTGTATAATAGGTTTAACGTGACTGAATTTTAGAGGATGAGGCTCGCGGCTGCAGAGTAAAACCGTTCTTATTATCGGTGTGTAGACATGACACTTCTTGAAAACTGCACTTGCTTCAACAATACAAGTTCCACTTTCATCAACTAGACCTCCCGTCGTTCTGGACACAGTTTTCCCTGTAAACAAACGGATCGTCAAACTTCGGAACTGCGTTTTTCAACTGAGAACTAACTGTGCTGTTACAGTCTTGGAACAACAACTTACAATTTGGAGATCAAAAATACCCGAGAAGACTGAGCACAGGGTAAAACTAAAATCTGTTCCTGGAAAATTCTTGAGCAGTGCTTTAGCACCCAAACAGTCAAACTCAGCCACGCTTCCACCAGACGGGTTGTCAATGCCTGGGTTCTATTTCACCTGAGATGAGGTTGATCAGGGAGTGGGGAGGTGAGAACTTTTGGAGAAAATCCCATCTTACGCGGAATGTACTTAAGTTTCCATTGATCTCAACCTGAGCCGGTGAGTTCGAACAGAGCGTCGATAGCAGATTTGCATACATGGGTGGCATACCCAGTGTCTAAGGGACCCAAAGGGCAGATCAATCCAAAATTGCGAACACAGCCTTGCAGTTGACGCACGCAACGACTGTTGGCCGACGATACGCACGACGACGTTCCTGAAGTTGTACAGTACAAAACTAATCAAAACCTCAACGATTTCCCGAGGGTACAGCGTGAAAACAAGATGACGCATGCCATAACTCTAGTTTTGATAGAAATTAAACCAAACTCTTTGTTACCTTACGGACAACCCAATCTTCATTCTAAAAATATGAGGGTTATAAAAGACCTACATCGAGTAACAGAGACAGTTAAATTCGTCCAAAAAGTCTCACATGTAAAAAATCTTCACATATAGCACTATTTTGGTTTCCCGAAAGGTTTCGCACATGACATTGTAATGGAGATCACAAATAACCTAACTGGGGAAATTTCAATGGTGAGTAAAACCGGTTCGACGAGACAAACGATGTCACTATAATACCAAATAATGTGACTCGTTGATAGTGTAGCGAAAAGGCGTCCAGTAAAGCACAATCGTTGTTGCCCCACGCGCTAGTTACCATGCCACACGCGCGGTCGCGATTTTGAATCACAACTCCAGTCCACAACACCCCCC